>APFE030996760.1:1829-19492 GCA_000404065.3 Pinus taeda
ACCCTAAACCCTAAACCCTAAACCCTAATCATTTTATCACATTTTAAAAAGAGTTTTGTAATCTTTATTTAAGTGTTTATTAAAACAATTTACTTAATTGTTATAAACAGTAAATCCAAAACCTTAACCCTAAACCCCATATCCTATACCCTAAACCCTAAAGACTAAACCCTAAACCCTAATCATTTTATGACATTTTAAAAAGTGTTTTGTAATTTTTACTTAAGTGTTTATTAAAACAATTTACTAAATTTTTATAAACGCTAAATCCAAAACCTTAACCCTAAACCCTATATCCTATACCCTAATCCCTAAACCCTAAACCCTGATCATTTTATGACATTTTAAAAAGTGTTTTGTAATTTTTATTTAAGTGTTTATTAAAACAATTTACTAAAATGCTATAAATGCTAAATCCAACACCTTAACTCTAAACCCCATATCATATACCCTAAACCCTAAACCCCATATCCTATACCCTAAACACCTTAACCCTAAACCCCATACACTATACCCTAAACCCTAAACCCTAAACCCTAAACCCTAAACCCTAATCATTTTATGACGTTTTTAAAAGTCTTTTGTAATTTTTATTTAAGTGTTTATTAAAACAATTTACTAAATTGTTGTAAATGCTAAATCCAAAACCTTAACCCTAAACCCCATGCCCTATACCCTAAACCCTAAACCCTAATCATTTTATGACATTTTAAAAAGTGTTTTGTAATTTTTATTTAAGTGTTTATTCAAACAATTTACTAAATTTTTATAAACGCTAAATCCAACCCGTTAACCCTAAAACCCATACCCTATACCCTAAACCCTAAACCCTAAACCCTAATCATTTTATGACATTTTAAAAAGTGTTTTGTAATTTTTATTTAAGTGTTTATTAAAACAATTTACTAAATTTTTATAAACGCTAAATCCAAAACCTTAACCCTAAAACCCATACCCTATATCCTAAACCCTAAACACTAAACCCTAAACCCTAATCATTTTATGACATTTTAAAAATTGTTTTGTAGTTTTTATTTAAGTGTTTATTATAACAATTTACTTAATTGTTATTAACGCTAAATTAAAAACCTTAACCCTATAGCCCATACCCTAAACCATAAACCCTATACCCTAATCATTTTATGACATTTTAAAAAGTATTTTGTAATTTTTATTTAAGTGTTTATTAAAACAATTTACTAAATTGTTATAAACGCTAAATGCTGGACCCTATCTCTGAGTGAACTATTTCCAGGGTGGGCAAGTTGTTAAAAAGAAAAGATAACTCTTCCTGGGGCCCCCAACGACGTCTCCATATTTCCCAAGGTTTCCGCCTGCTGCCATGTCCCATTTTGGGAATATTAACCTGATTCCCTTTCAATGCTCGTGTAGAGTGCACCCTTGATACAAGGCTTCCCCATCTCTTAACATCGACTAACCCATGTCCAAGTGTTGTTCACATGGAACCTTTCCCCACTTCAGTCTTCAAAGTTCTCATTTGAGTATTTGCTACTACCACCACGATCTACACCGGGGGTGGATCCACCCAAGCTCACGCCTGAGGTTTCTCAATGACCCCTGTGTCCTCCTACTCATCAGAGCCAGGAAATTGCTTCGATGGTCAAGTATATGTTGCGTGCTTCAGTGCCATCCATTTTCGGGGCTATTTGATTTGATAGGTGAGTTGTTACACACTCCTTAGCGGATTTTGACTTCCATGACCATCGACCTACTGTCTTAATCAACAAACAACCTTTGTGGGATCTAGGTTAGTGTGCAATTTGGCACTGTAACTCGACTTTCGGTTCATCCTGCATCGCCAGTTCTTCTTACCAAAAATAGCCCACTTGGATCTCTTGATTCCATGGCACGACTCAATGGAGCAGCCACACCCTCTTACCTATTTAAGGTTTGAGAATGGGTTGAGGGTGTTACAGCCCCGATGCCTCTAATCATTTGCTTTACCTAATAAAACTCACATGTGAGCTCGAGCTATCCTGAGGGAAACTAGCTACTAGATGGTTCGATTAGTATTTCACCCATATACCCAAGTCAGATAAACTATTTGCATGTCAGTATCGCTACAAGCCTCCACCAGAGTTTCCTCTGGCTTCGCCCTACTCAGGCATAGTTCACCATATTTCAGGTACCAACAGGTGTGCTCACACTTGAACCCTTTGCATAAGCTCAAGGTTGGTTGACGATGCACCCCTCCATAGAGGGGATCTCGCCTGTCAGCTTCCTTGCACCTCGTAGGTTTTCAAACCCACTGACTCACACATATGTTAGACTCCTTGGTCCATGTTTCAAGACGGGTTGAGTGGAAAGCCTGCCAACCAACACCACAAGCACACAGGTGCACATGGACCACCAAAAGGGTGCACACTTCGTTCCTCAACCACCACAATGGCAAACCGATAGGCAGTAATGCACCCACGCTTGTGACAATGTAGCAGCCTGTGTTGGTTTGCACCTTAAGTCGAGTGGTGGACTAGCTTGAGCCATTCCACATCCGACTGCGACGCATTGATAGCCTCCATCCACTTCCCTCCCAGCAATTTCAAGCACTATTTAACTCTCTTTTCAAAGTCCTTTTCATCTTTCCCTCACGGTACTTGTTCTCTATCAGTTTTTTGCCCGTATTTAGCCTTGGACAGAATTGACCACCCAATTAGGGCTACATTCCTAAACAACCCGACTCGCCAACAACACCTCATGCTGCAGTAGGGTCCCGGCCTGATGGGGCTCTCACCCTCCCAGGCGCCCCCTTCCAAGGGACTTGGACTATGTCCTCCACTGAGGACGCTTCTACAGACTACAATTCAGGCAACTCTACCACCCAATTTTCATGCTAGATTCTTCCCGGTTCACTCGCTGCTACTAGGGGAATCATTGTAAGTTTTTGTTCCTCTGCTTAATTATATGCTTAAAATCAGCGAGTGTTATCACCTAAGCTGAGGTCACAAATTTGGAGCTAAATTTTCCCTACCCCATTGGAGGACAAGCGAGAGAAAATAAAGTTCGAGCAATGCCACACAAAGCCCGCATCAACTGACACTGACTGCCCATCCAAGGGGACAAGATCACCGCTCACCGATGCACACCACGAAACATTGCTTGAGGTATTCCAACCAACTGTACCACATTGGGCATGAACGACTAGCTCCACTGCTCTATAACATATTGTAGGGAGCGCGTTTTAATGGGATATGATGTCCATATATACATGCCCTCAATCGAGGCCTCGGGTGCAAGTTACATTCAAAAATTGATTATTCATGGGATTCTATAATTCACACTAAGTATCACATTTCGCTACGTTCTTCATCATAACAAGAGTTGAGATATCCATTGCCAAGATTCATTTCCACGTATTACTGACAAATCCACCACAACATTGAATAGGGGCACCCCCCACAACAAATGTAATGCTAAGGGCCAAAAGGAGGAAAGGAAGAAAAATGCATGAAAGAAAGTGAAACAAAGGTGTCTACCCCTCTCATAGGACGAGGCTCAAACAGAGAACAATCTCCTCGAGCCCCACACCCTTGCAAAAACGGGGGGAATGCATGGAACAACAATCGAGAAGGACTAGGGTGGCCACCCCGGGAGCTTGCACTACTTTTAATCCTTCTTAAACACTAGTCCACAACAATTCCCCCTTTTCTTCATAAAGCTAGGGACCAAAAGGAAGAAGGGAAGGAAACAATGAGAAAGAAATAGAGATCAAACATGGGTACCGGCTCACGAGGGGAGGCTCAAACAAAGCACAAGCCTCCCAAGCCCTATGCCTTCGCAGAAAGGGGGGAATTCAAGGGAACAACGATTGAGAAGGACTAGGGTGGCCACCCCAGGAGCTCGCACTATGTTTCATCCTTCCCAAACACCAATCCACAACAATCCCACCTTTTCTCCGTAAAGCTAATGGCCAAAAGGAAGAAAACAACATGAAAGAAAGGGACATCAATTGTGGCTACCGGCTCACAGGGGGAGGTTTCAAAAAGAGAACAAGCTTCCCCAATCTTGTGCCTTTGCAAAAAGGGTAGAACTACAAGGGACGATGATTGAGAAGGACTAGGGTGGCCACCCTGGGAGCTCGCACTACGTTTTGTCCTTCCCAAACACTAATCCACAACAATCCCACCTTTCGCTGTAAAGCTAGGGGCCAAAAGGAAGAAGGGAAGAAAACAAAATGGAAGAAAGAGAGATATCAAACGTGTCTGCCGGCTCACAAGGGAAGGGTCAAAAAGGGAACAAGCTTCCCCAACCCTGTGCCTTCACAAAAAGGGGGGAACTACAGGGGACGATGATAAAGAAGGACTAAGGTGGCCACCCACAGAACTCGCACTACGTTTCATCCTTCCCGAACACCAATCCACAACAATCCCACCTTTTATCTGTAAATTTAAGGGCCAAAGGCAAGAAGGGAAGAAAACAACATGAAATCAAGAGATATTAAATGTGGCTACTAACTCACAAGGGGAGGCTAAAACAGAAAACAAGCTTCCCAAACCCCATGCCTTTGCAGAAGGGGGGGAACTGTAGGGGATAATGATCGAGAAGGACTAGGGTGGCTACCCAAAGAACTCACACTGCTTTTTGTCCTTCCCAAACAACAATACACAACAATCTCGCCTCTTCTCCATAAAGCTAGGGGAAAAAGGAAGAAGGGAACAAAACAACACCAAAGAAACAAAAATCCCAAGAAAAGAGAGAAGCTCAACAACACTCTGAGTAGATGTCACCTAATCAAAAAGAAATCAAACAAGGCACCCAATCAAAAATCATCCCACCTCTTCACACCTTCCTACATACATTACGGCACAACACCGTTTCTTCTAGCTTACAACATAACAAACAACAAACAAATAACCAAGAAAATAAATCACAACCTAAACTTGACCACTAGAAAAGACAAGGGCCATGATGAGAGCAGTGTCTAGTGCATGTTACTGAGAGGTAAACAACCCCCAACCTGACGCAACACTTCAAACGACAAATATACTAATAACAAACCCACCCCGCTATTGCACCCCTCCATGTACAAAACACCCAACAACCTTTCCAGTGAGAAAGTCAACGGAGGTCAAGAATCAAACTCCAAAGAGGAGTTGTCACGGGCCGACACTCAATGCTGGAGAAAGCCATAGGCCACAAATACATCGATTGTGCAAGGCCACTAAAGAGAGGGATGTCTGCAAAGCACACACCACAAAACAAAGAAATGACAAAGTCCCACAAAAAACTACAATCCAAATTGAGGAACATAGACACAACCTGCTACTTCTTTCCTTAGAAGAGGAGTGGCTCACGAGAGGACAAGGAATTCCCTTGACGGCAAAGGCACGAGATGAGATTGCCACCCTCATTCTCATCGGTGGGGAAAATTGCGATCTCGATGGAGCTCAAACTGAGGGAGGGGTTTTTCATTACCTGGACACCCAACCCTTGCACGAAGGCATATCAAGGAATGGTTAGGAGGATTACGGTAGCCAACCCAATGGATTGAGCTGCTCTTCATCCATCCCATGCTAACCCCACCCCAAAAATTTCCCCTCATGGAAGGTTTGAGCTACTAGGTGTGCATGCAACCACTCCCTTGACCTAACCACCAGGAAAAAGCTCACCCAAGCAACACATCAACCACTACCGCCTTTTCGAGAGAACCAACTATGGAGGCCCACACCCTTGGCCCATCCCTTCCAATGAACAAAAGACCAAACATCACCACTATGAATGAGTCTAAATTTATCCATTGTATTTCCCAAACACCTCAACTGTAGCAACCATGCCCCGCTGAATAGATCGTCGGAAGAGCTCTCAAGAAACAAGTTTCTGAACCCCCTACAGACACACATTGGGGGAAATAAAAATAAGGGATGGGTGGGAAAACCACAAGCATGGCTTGCAAGCACACACAAGAAAACAAGTGTTACCTCAAGACAAGAAACCAATAGTGTTCCCACCAAACACCAAACCCTCTCCCCTAGAGACACACCACACAAGCCCACATTGTAATCGAAACGCAACCAACCTGAACCAAAAAAGAAAACCTTTGCTATCAATGATCCTACTGCAAGTTCACCTACGGTAACCTTGTTACGACTTCTCCTTCCTCTAAATGATAAGATTCAATGAACTTCTCATGATGTCAATGCCGGCGAACCACTATCATCGACGCAATCCGAACACTTCACCAGATCATTCAATTGGTAGGAGTGATGGGTGGTGTGTACAAAGGGAAGGGACGTAGTCAACACGATTTGATGATGCGTGCTTACTAGGAATTCCTTGTTGAAGACCAATAATTGTAATGGTCTATCCCCATCACAATGAAATTTGAGAAGATTTCCCGATCCTCTCGAACTAGGAAGAAAAACTCATTTGTTGCATCAGTGTACCATGCGTGTAGCCCAGAACATCTAAGGGCATCATAGACCTGTTATTGCCTCAAACTTCCATGGCCTAAATGGCCATAGTCCCTCTAAGAAGCTAGCCATGAAGGGGAACCTCCACGTAGCTAGTTAGCAGGCTGAGGTCTTGTTTGTTATCAGAATTAACCAGACAAATCGCTCCACCAACTAAGAACAAGCATGCACCACCACCCATAGAATCAGGAAAGAGCTCTTAATCTATCAATCCTTACTATGTCTCAACCTGGTAAGTTTCCCCGTGTTGAAACAAATGAAGCCATAGGCTCCACTCCTCGTGGTTCCCTTCTGTCAATTCCTTTAAGTTTCAACCTTGTGACCATACTCCCCCAGAACCAAAACACTTTTATTTCTCAGAAGGTGCCGGCGGAGTCCTTAGAGAAACATCCGACGATCCCTGGTAGGCATCGTTTATGGTTGAGACTAGGACAATATCTGATCGTCTTTGAGCCCCCAACTTTTGTTCTTGACTAATGAGAACATCCTTGGAAAATGATTTCATAGTGGTCCATCTTTCATAAATCCAAGAATTTCACCTCTAACAATGAAATACGAGTGCCCCTAACAGTCCCTATTAATCATTACTCTGGTCCCGAAGGCCAACACGATAAGACCAGATCCTATCACATTATTCCATGCTAATGTATTATGAGCATAAGCTTGCTTTGAGCACTCTAATTTTTTCAAAGTAATAGCACTGAAGCCACGACCCAACCAATTAAGGCCGGGAGCATGCCGCCAACAAAAGGGATGAAAGGGAATGTGCACATCGAGTAGGTGGACCGACCTTTATGACCCAAGATCCAACTACGAGCTTTTTAACTGCAACAACTTAAATATACTCTATTGGAGCTGGAATTACCGTGACTATTGGCACCAGACTTGCCCTCCAATGAATCCTCGTTAAGGGATTTATATTGTACTCATTCCAATTACTAGACTCAATGAGCCCAGTATTCTTATTTATTGTCACTACCTCCCCATGTCAAGTTGGGTAATTTGCATGCCTTTTTCCTTCCTTGGATGTGGTAGCTTTTTCTCAGGCTCCCTCTCCAGAATCGAAACCTAATTCTCCATCATCCATCACCACCATGGTAGGCCTCTATCCTAACATCAAAAGTTGATAGGGCAGAAATTTGAATGAAGCATCGCTAGCACAAGGGTTGTGCTATCTGTTGATTTATCATGATTCAGTGGAGAAGTCGGCAAGCCCGTGCTAGCCTTTTATCTAAAAAATGCATCCCTTCCAAAGAGTCGAGACTTGGTGCATGTATTAGCTCTAGAATTACTACAGTTATCAGAGTAGTATGGTACCATAAAAAAAACTATAACTGATTTAATGAGCCATCCGTAGTTTCACAGTTTGAATTAGTTCATACTTAGACATGCATGGCTTAATCTTTGAGACAAACATATGACTACTAGCAGGATCAACCAGGTAGCACCCTCCCACTTCAAAGGGAATTTTGGGTGCTCTCTTACCATGAGCCAACTTGAACATCCATCAAGTCAAAGAGATATCAAAATATCATGTAAAATGTTTATGTCTTGCACCTCTTGCATTCCAAGAAGGAAGCACACGCAACATGCCAAGGACATGGTGAACAAATGGGTAGACCTGCCGAGTCACAATGCACCAATGTCACTTCAAAGTTTGAAACCACGCCCCAACCAATAAGAAAACGAGCAATCACTCACCAACTCCCTTAGAAATGCCTCCAAAAGCCTCCATACCCCACACTAAGGCCACCTAGGAGTCCACCCAGACAACAGCAATGGTGCACCTCGATCTCTCGATCGCTTGTGGCAGCCTCGATGCAAAGGAAATAAATGGAGAAGGACCAACCTTGCAACCTCTATATTATAAATTAGCCCCAACCCTCCCCACCCCATACGAGGCCACCTAGTAATCCACCCAGACAACAACAACGATGGACCTTGATCTCCCAACCGCCTGTGGAAACCTCGATGCGAAGGAAAAGGAGGGAAATAAAAAGAGGACGACTGACCGCAAATCCTATCATAGAGAGGCCATATAAACCTCCCCATCTCGTACCGATGCCACCTAGGAGTTCACCTAGATAGAAGCAACAGTGGACCTCGATCGAATGATCACCTGCGGAAGCTTTGACACAAAGGCAAGGGAAGGAAACAATACAAGACAAATCGAGCCTGCAACCACCCTTAGAATGCCCCCCAACCCTCCCCTCCCCACATAAAGGCCACCTAGGAGTCCACCTGGATAGCAGCAATGATGGACCTCAATCGCATGATCGCTTGTGGTAGCCTCAATGCAAAGGAAAAGGAAGGAAATAAAATAAGACCAACCGAGCCCACAAACTCTCTTAGAAATGCCCCCGAAACCTCCTCGCCCTGCACCGAGGCCACCTAGGAGTCCATCTGGATAGAAACAACAGTGGACCTCAATCACTTGACCGCCTAGGAAAACCACAATGCAAAGGCAAAGGAAGGAAATAAATGCAAATCAAGAGGCTCAGTACACAATACAAGAACATATCCAAACAAGAGGAGGGATCATGCAGCTCTGCACCCCACGCACCCTACATACAGGCAACCTAGGAGATTTCCCACAACATTACCAACTGGACAATGAGTAATTTTCACCTACAGCCACCTCCACACACAGGAGGGAGGTTGAAGCATTCCACCTCAAAATCCTTCTTCCAAATAGCCCCCACCATCAACGTAGCAAGCCTCCTCTCCATTGGACCATGAGTGCATACATAATTGAAACAAGAAATGCCCATAAACGTTGTGACTTGACATTTCCAACTGCAAAAGCCTACCACGCATGCAATATGCAAGGAAAAAGAAAACCACCCGATCAAACATATGGTCCAAGACATCTATCAAAACCTCAAAGCCAACACAACCATAGATGATGTGCACTTTGAAAGGAATGCCAAACCTTATCTTTTCAATAGGGAGAACAGCTCCTCACATCGCCCGATGGAAAAAGCAAGCAAGAGGGAGGGTAGGTGGTTTACAATGAAAACCCTTCCACGTTCATCTTAAATGTATGCATCTCAACCGACAATGCCAACAAAGAAAGAGTACAAGCACAAGAAAATGGCACCATAAACAGCCAAACAATGAAGAGGCTAGCCATCACAGGGAGCCACACCACAAAAACGCATACAACTCTGAGAACTTAGAGCAGTAGGGGAATTGTTCACATATGCCTCCCAAGACAAGCATGGCCAACATTATCGCTCATGTGCTACTGAGTGGGTATGGAGAGAAGATGAAAATCGGCCACCCTACAAACGACCTAAGGCCATTCTTTAGGCAAACCCAAAAAACCAACTCAATTACCAACCCACCTTTCACACGAAAAGAAAAACCATCCCCACCAAATAGGGAGGAGGTGAACAATATAATGAGGAGCCAATTTCAATGGGGAGCCACACATGGCTGCCGAGCCCAATCAAAATTTTATATTCACAACAACCTTGGGGCATGATAGTAACATAGGCATAATAGAGTTTTGGGGTTTTCATCTGGGACCACAACAATGAAGGCTCAAAGGAGCACCGAGCAAACTTAAACATTTTTATCATTTGGATGGGCATGAGGGATGGGGACGAGCTATTACACAGTAATTTGTCATTGTCCTCATCTTAGTCCCTCCGATGTGTCATGTATCAAATAAACATGTTCATATCTTCCCACTCATGTAAGAAGATTAAGTAAATGCTCTTTGATGCTGAAAGTTGACCCTTATTCCTTAAGTTTATGCCTCATCGTGAGTAAGCCGTTAATATACGCGACAATCCCTTGCCATAAGCAGTCTCATCACGATGTCGTCATAGGTGTACACTTGTTTCCCATGACGGTCAAATTTTAGGGCCCAACACGAGGTTCCCAGCTATTTATCACGGCGATTGGTCTGCATGCATTGCCTCCTTGCAATGTCATCGCTGGGACTTAGTTCATGCTAGTGATGACCCATATTTGGCGAATTTGTTCAAATAGTTGGCCTTCTAGATGTCTCTAGAGCTGGTTGTTGGGTCAGTTTGGGTCGCCTTTCCTCCTCTGGGATGGTGGTTCCATCTCCTGTGCAACCTCCCTTGAGGATAAGCTCCTTGTCCCTCATTTCATGGAGACTCCTTCTCTTATAAAATCACTCACCATTTCTATGATCTGCTAGTTTCTTTAGTTATTTTAGTTGGGTAGTGCTTGCTAGTTCTTTTGAGTTTTCTTTGAAACTAGGTAGATAGCTTTGGTGTGAGTGTGACAAGTGTGGGATTGCTAATAGTTTGATAACATTGTGGAATACCTTAGCCTTGTATTAAAGCTTGTAGGTGAGAGAGAGAATTTGTCTATTTGGGAGACCCATTCTTGAGAGTGAATGCTTGAAGAAACATATTGGCTGGACCCTCCGAGAAGGCTTGTAATGTCAGGACTTGGTTGTAAGCTTTGTTCTTGATTCATTTTAATATAATCAATGATTATTTCCTATATCTTGTGTACAATTTACTTGATGTCTTATGATTTCTTGACTTTATAAGTAAATAGATCATTGTTGTTCTTGGTTATGTGCTCTGTTATTTTCTTGTGGTGTTTTAGGTTGATTGCTCATTGAGGAGAAAGAAACAGAAGTTGGAGCAGCATAATGAAACTTCATCAACCACCGGTTTGAGGTAGGTCTCCAACGATGACTATTAAGGGAATCGATTGTTGTTTTGTCTTTGTTGTGACTAGACCCACTCTAGGGCTAGAGGGCTTGCCTCTGTCTGCAGAGGGAACACTTTCCTTTAACACAAGTTGGAGACTCTGTTGGGGAGTCCTTTGTATGTTTTTTTCTCTTGTTTGCTTTTGTTTGGTTTTGATTTAGTGTCTCTTGAATTTTGGGGTTAAACCATCAGTTTTTTAGGTTACCTGGGTCAATTTGGGAAGTCCCCTTACTATCTCGAAGAATATTCTGGTGTTTGTTTGCGATTTTTTTACTTGTTTTCCCTTGTTTTTCAGCTCGTCACTAGAAAAATCTTGACAGTCACGACGATGTCACCCTATCTTAAATTGTCATGTCACAAAAGATAGGTGTACTCCCGCGATGACGTTGCCCTGTTGTTGCGACTATTGGCTGATTATCACTAGTTGTTGGTTATTATACCTGAAACGATTCCTGTGTAAGTTGTTTTTACAGATTCACCTCATGAATTCACCAGTCTTATTTATCCCTTATTGTTTTCCTCTCACCCATCAGTTTGTTTTAATTTCTTCTAGTTAAGGTACTGTCTCTTTGATTTCATTGAGTGAGTCTTGTGTTTTTTAGACCGTGTGACCTAACTCTTTAGAGGTTTCGTCGAGAAACTATTTTATTGGGTTACTTTTCTATCCAAGGTTCATTTGCAACCATCTTATTGATTTGTTTGAGGCTTTTCGCTGCTTTTTATTTTGCCAATCGATTTTTAGTGTCGATTATTGAACCAATTTATTATGATTGATTTGGTTTCTTCACTACCAAGCATAGATTACAATTGTTTGGATTGATTAGTTTACACTCACTCATTTGTATCTCTAAATTCAAAAAAAAAAATCAAAAGATTGCATTCATTTAGCATATGAAAGTGAAACTACATTTGCATTACAAATTTTCATATTTGAGAAATTGGCAAGCGAACTCTAAATATTTCATTAGTAGTATCGATGCATCGTGAGATTAGTGTATTGATGCATTGTGTTTTCTTGGGAATGAAATTTCTACCCTCTTTTAAGTAGGTGTTCATCGAAATAAAAGATGCTTTACTCATTCTAGTTGAATCCTAGGGTTTTTGATATACATATGGTAGGGTCTGGAAATTGAAATCTAATTCAATATCAACTCTAAAATTAACTGAATGAACTCAACAATGCATTGGAACTTAACACACATTATCTATAGGTCTAGGCTAGAGATGTGCTCTGGCATTGTCAAACCTAGTCACTATTGTTTTCGCTTAAGGTTGGGTGATTCCTCCTTCTATGACTCAATAGTGCTAGTACAAACTCGTGCTCCCCGTACTGTCAAATATGTATCAGGAGACCCCACTAGGCTATCATCCTACATCCATAGGAAGCCATGTCTGCTGCCTTATGAACCGTAATGCACCAAACACAACATTCGGGAAGATTGACTGCTGTATGGAAAGTCCTTGGTCGTTTTTTCTTTCATTTGATCATCAAGGTGTATATGCAGTTTTACAGTTTGTTTGGTTAACCTTTTTCCTAGTTCTCGAGAGTAGTCACTTTCATTCCTTTTGGACTCCTTAAAAGAAAAGGAGTGTCTGAGCACTTGTCCTTTTAGGCTCATTAAACCTCAAAAGAGATAGAGTCACCTTTTCATCCTTTTCTCGACTCTTGAAACATGAAAAAGTCAAGTTTTGTTCCTATGTCATAAAATTTATTGCCCATGTAATATTCCTAGTAACAGTTCGAGTTCTTGGTTATAGTACGATTGTTTTCTAGGCTTGTTCCTGATGGCAACATTCCCTAATTCTACCAGCCAAGGTCTTCCCCCAGATGGGAACCCTGGTCCGTTTCCTTCTTTTGGAAATGTCGGTGCTCCATACATGGCAACATTGTCTTTGCCTGGGTTAACCATTGGCTTTCCAGTTTGGTTTTTCAACCTCGGTGGTCCTGAGCGTCATGACTCCTATTCCACCATCTCCATCTAAATCACGACACGATAATTCCAAGGTTGAGCCTGCACCTTCTTCCCCTGTTCCTTCATCTTCATCTCCTACTTTGCCTAATGAAAGTTCCACATAGTAACTAGGAGACTAAGAAGAAGAAGAAGATGATGATGAAGAAGAAGAAGTCTGATCAGTGTTAGACCACTCATGCAACTATTGCTTTGAGTACATCTCAGGTCAAAACACCTCCTGCTCCTCCATGGAAGGTTAAGTTTCCCTTTAAATTGTGCAAGGGTGACCATCTTCTTCATGATTGTCTTGGCATTCCTAGGATCTTAGAAGTATAGTCTCATGATCTATCTCATCCCTCATTGTCCTCTGAAGCTCAAGTCGATGTTCAATCCTCAACTGGTAGTGCTCAGAAGAAAGGGAAGATTCGATTTCCCTATAGACTGTGAGAAGGCAACCATCCCCTTCTTCTTTGTCCACTCATGAATAAAGCTTCCGATGTTTTGGAAAGTCTTATAGTTTCTTCACTCTGACTTCCCGTTGGTTATTAGAGGCTTTCTAAAGACCATCTCCCCATTGTCAAAGATATTGACTTAGATTCTTCTCTTGTCCGTCCTCCTCTTTCCAAGCCTAGTTGTGCAAAGCCTGTTCCAGACCAACCACTGGTCGGAGAGAGTGTCGATTTGGATTCACCACCTATTGATCACTCTGTTCCATAAGAGCAATATGATTATACTACTCATGTTCTTCTCATCTCATCAGATTCTCCTGAGTCTAACTACGACCCTCCTATCCCCACTTATCAAGAGCGTCCTTCTTCGATTCCTATAGAGCATGGGGGAAATCATATGATACCCCCACCAAGTAGTTCCATCGTTTCCTTCAACTAGAGTCACTTGACTACTTTCCACCTTCCATCCTATGTGCCTTTCCAGATTACAGTACATTCCTACGATAAGGTAGTACCTGGCACTGTCTTGGATGAGGGTGAGTCGGTTAGCCTCATGCCTTTCACTACTTGGCAAGCTTTGGGCTCCCCATAGCTTGTGCCTATCACGCAGAATATGTTGGCATTTGACGGAGGAACCAGTCAACCTTTATGGATCCTTCCGAAGTTCCCTGTTACTTTGGGGGCCAAAACCATCTATATCAACGTGATGGTTGTCCAAGGTGCTTTAGATTTAAGTCTTCTCCTTGGCCGTGATTATATATATGCCATGGGGGCTCTTGTTTCTTCAATTTTCTGTGTGGTTTGTTTTCCACACGATGGAAGAATGGTGACTATTGATCAATTGTTGTTCTTTAATCACCTAGGGCCTCCTGTACCACCGTAATCCCCCATCAATTCTTATCCACGAGTAGTACCTTCTGATCTTGTGTCGACCTCGTTAAAAAATGAAACAAGATATCCAAGGATAGTTCTTTTCTTGTGTCGAACTCATTAAGAAATGAAACAAGGTGTCCAAGGATGGTTCTTATCTTGTGTCGACCTCGTTAAAAAATGAAATAAGGAGTCCGAGGAGAGTTCTTGTTCTTGTGTCCACCTCATTAAAAAATGAAAACAAGGGACTTGAGCATAGTTTCTTTTCCTGTGTCAAGCTTGTTAAAAAAATGAAACAAGGAGTCTTGAGGAAAGTTCTTGATCTTATGTTAAGATCGTTAAACGATGAATCAAATATCATGAGGATAGTTCTTTTACTGTGTCAACCTCCTTACAAAAAAAAATGAAACAACTCCCTTTCCAAATCGAGTCTTTGATTAAGATCTTCTAAAATCCAAGTCGAGTCTTTCCAAGATCTCGAAAGTGAACCTTCATTCCATCCACCTTGTTGAATGCAATGAAGCTTGGGGGGCATGTACCTTGATTTGCGTCACTATGTTGGGGTTAGGAAAACTTGTAACAAGAATAGTTTTTAATTTCAAGCTTGTGTAAACATGAAACTGAATCCAAACAGAGTTCTCCATGGTTCAAGCTTGTGTAAAAATGAACCCATACCCAATTTACATCTTGTGATTGTCATTCTTATCTTCTGAATTCTGCTAAATGAGCCTTGGTTGTTTCATTCCATCGCCACCATCTCTTTGGCCGATCATATGCTTTCACTTGGTTGTTTTTCCTTTCTTGAGGGACCACAGCGATGAGTGGTTTTATTAGCTAGTCTCTTGACCATTACATGTTTTGAGCAGTGCCACCATTTCTAGAACCAATTGCTACCCTTTATACCACTAATTCCTTTAGGACAAGTCTTCTTTAAGCTCTTTTCCGACTTATAAAAGATGAAAAGATTACCGAGTTTTCCCTTTTAGCTCGTTAAATGGAATAAAAGGGCGGTCCACATTCAGCTCTTTTCTAACCGTATAAACATGAAACGATTGCCAGACTTTTGTCATTTCAAGTTCAATATTGGCTATGAAACGATGTGTCTTCGATCATTTTTTTACTTGTTCGGATCGAGGCCACTAATTACAAAAAATACTCCTTGATTTTAATGGTCAAGCAGTTCTCTTGAGTATTATTTTATACTTTTTCAGGCTCGAGGGACACAAATTTAAGAAAAAGGACCCCCCTAGAGTTTTCTTTTCCATGTCTTTTTCAAACTCTCTAAACATGAAAAAGACTCTGAGCTTTCCTTATGTCATACTCATTAAATCTTGATGACATTGGACTCGTCACCATGACAAGACTCGAGCTTCTCCTCCCTAGGGTTCGTTAAACTATTACTTGGTTGGATTCATCCAAAAGTTGAACTTATATCATAAGCATATGATATCCCCTTCAAGCTTGTTTTTCAAAAATAATTGGGGTACTCACCAGCAATGGCGGGGGGAAATTTGGAAGTCGTCATTGGTTACCTACGGTAGCTAGTCACTCTTGAACATCGACACTTTCACTTCTTGTCGAGTTGGGATATCCTCACATCGTCATTGGCCTTCCATGGTTTTGGGTTGCCATTTTGTCTAATTCCATCTGATCCATGTTGTCTCCGTTAGACCTCCGATCCCTTGGTACCAAAATGCTACCACATTTCGGAGTCGTGTCACCAATATGTTCAAGAGTATAATCCTTCTATAGTTCACACCCTTACCTCCTCCTCTGATGCTCTGTTTCACCATCTACCACTTGTTCCTTATCTCGCATCATTGATAAGGGAAACATTATGGCCCTCTTGCAATGGATCATCTCATGTTGACACCATCTCATTATCTAGGAGATTGGTCTAGAGATCCCTCTCAGTACCTTGGAGCTTGCATGCCTCAATGGCAATTTCTTCACACCTGACGATATATTTTCATCATTGGTCTTTGATTAGCTGATTCCATGAGTGCTCGACTTCAGATAACTTTTTCGCACTTAGTGGATTGTATTGGTAGTACCTTGAGAACCATTGGCATTATTGGTGGTCTCTCTCACACTTTTTAATGGTTTTCATCATTGACAGTTAATCAAGCATTTTTCTATCATGCTTGACTTCGACACATTTGTTCGCATGCTAGAATTCGTACTAAGATCAGTTAGTGTTTCAAGACCCCGAACTAAGATTACATATGTTAGGTCTGCATGGATTGGTTCATGATTACATACATGACTCTTTGATTGAATGGATATGACCATACCTAAGTCTTCATGGATGGTTGTAACCATACTTTTATCATTATATATGGTCTTATCAACTGGGTGGTTGCGTGCATACCATAGACCAAGTTTCATATGTCTTTTGGATGGTTGTGCCCCTGCCTAGACTACATGTATTTCACTATTGGAGATATTAGTTGTACTTGTGCCTGTAGGTTCTTCAAGCTGGTGTTCCAATTTAGTCATGGTTTCGTAAAGCATTTCACCCCTCCCACTCTCTTGGGCTTCATGCTTTAGGGGACATCTATTACACAGTAATTTTTCACTGTCCTCATCTCAGTCTCTCTGTTGTGTCATGTACCAAATAAACATGTTCATATCTTCCCACTCATGTAAGAAGATTAAGCAAATTCTCTCTGATGTTGAAAGTTGACCCTTATTCCTTAATTTTCTGCCTCACCATGAGTAAGTCATTAATATACGTGACGATCCCTTGTCATAAACAGTCTCATCACGACACTGTCGTAGGTGTACACCTTTTTCCCACGACGGTTGAATTGTAGGGCCCGGTGCGAGGCACCTAGCTATTTATCGCGAAAATAAGTCTGCATGCATTGCCTCCTTGTGATGTCGTCGCTAGGACTTAGTTCATGCCTAGAAACGACCTAGATTTAGTGAATTTGTTCAAACAGTCGGCCTTCTGGATGTCACTAGAGCTGGTTGTTGGGTCAGTTTGGGTCGCATTTCCTCCTCTAGGATGGTGGTTTCATCTCTTGTGAAACCTCCCTTGAGGATAAGCTCCCTCTCCCTCATTTCATGGAAACTCCTTCTCTTATAAAATCACTCACCATTGCTATGATTTGCTAGTTTCTTTAGTTCTTTTAGTTGGGAATGTTGGCTAGTTCTTTTGAGTTTTCTTTGAAACTAACTATATAGCTTTGGTCTGAGTGTGACAAGTGTGTGTCGGGTCGTGAGTACGACCAATTTTTAACACTTATTTTATCCATTTTT
>APFE030996760.1:25270-91483 GCA_000404065.3 Pinus taeda
TTTTGTTGTTCCTTTTCGAAATGGAATAGTGCTTCTGCACTTTCACGTTTTGATGTTCCTTTTCGAAATGGAACAATACTTCTGCACTTTCACATTTTTGTTGTTCATTTTCAAAGGCACAACATTTTCACATATATTTTTTTCCTCTTAAGGAACAACACTTTTTCACATGCATTTTTTTGTTGTTCCCTACAGGGAACAACACTTTTTCATGTGTATTTTTGTTTTTTGGTGTGCATTTCCTTTGTCGTTTCTTATATGGAACACCACTTTTTTTTTAGTGTTTTTGTTGTTCCTTCAAAGAAACAACACTTTGAGAGTATTTTTGAGAGTAACCCTTCCTTCCTCTTGTGGGATTATTCCTAGTTCATCTCAACCACATTTTACTGATTCCCCTTCATGGCATGAAGTACACTACTTTTATGAGGACAATAATTATGGATTCTATTGAAGCGAGTTAATATCATTCACGTTATGATCTTTAACAAAACAACTCCTTGATGATAGCTTATTTTCAAAAGGGACACAATTATTTATATACTATTTTACTGCATTTTTTCTATTGAATATGATATTGATTGATCATCTTAATACCATGTTCGTTCCACCCTTCCTGGTTATAATCTTCTCTGTCTGTAATAAATGAGATTATGGGTATATCTTTTTCTATTGATATGTTCAACTTCTTCCACCATCCCTGCTCTTAAGGAGTACTAAGCCTCCCTATTTTTATCATAAAAATGTGTAATAACAATAAAATTTTGTTCGCAGATGGAGGATAGGGGGTCTCATTACGAGCCAGCCTACCATGTTCATAAGGTTGTAACAAAGTGACATTCCCATTATGGCCACCACACCAGGGTTATGATCCATTGGATAACCAAATTATCCTTGGAACAAGAGGTCTCATCATGAGTCGGCCTGATCACTTTTGCTACATCCCAGTGAATGGTAGTGTGGTTATCTGGTTACCACGCCAACACACTGATCTTTACTGTAGAACTGCACTGTAACTCTCCATTTATAAATCGAGGATCCTGGACCATATGGGTTAAAAAGCAACCCTGCCAAGGCTATGGATGTCTGCTGGTAGCAGAGGCACTACTTATGGTATCGAAGTTATATCTTATTGTTAATTATTATTATAATACCCTTTTCTTATTTTTTCTTTTTATCAGAGAAGTTATTTCCTTAATTTTCCCTATTTTGAACCTTTATGCATGAGAAATTGTTTTATGATCAATCGCATCATTTTCAGCTAGAACACCATCAGTAAAGCATCTTTTTGGCATATTGTTGTTCTTTTTCTTTTTTCTCATAACTTATCACAATCCAAAGCGTCCTATCTCTTATTCATAACTATCTTTACACACTTTTCTCTCATTATAACCATAACTCTCGCCGTCCTATCATTGATATGTGTGCTCTGCTTCATTTACTGTTGTATTGTTCATTCCCTTACCTTGTCGTTAGCATAACACCTTTCATAGGCTTTATGGTCATGGAATCCCATTTCCAATTGGAGGGGAGAATGTATGCATTATGGGATAGCATGCGATATGATTACTACACTCTGTCGTAACTTGTTGATTTGACACAATATCAGTATTGCATGTATACACAAGTTTTTCTAATTGAAATTATTGCATGCATCTTATCTGTTGTTATTCAAAACTAACACTATGGATTCAAGAACATTGTATGCAACATAGTGATTTGTTTACAGGAGAACAACAAGTATGTGGGAACTCTATTCATAGCATGACCACACTATTGCAACTAAAGCGGCTCGAGCAACGCACGACCGTGAACAATTCTTCAGACATGATGTGCTTGCCTAGATTCCACCTTTTGCATCGCTTTCAACACCAACTTTGCCTACATCTACTTCAACAAATGCCAGTACATATATTTCATTCTGGAGGTAAAACTTGAGGTAAAATAGTATAATTTTCTGATTTATTATGAATTTAGGAAAATTTATCATCCTTCATTCCACATCTTTACCATTTCCCATTTTTTCCAGCGGCGTATTATCTTTCCGTTTGAGGAAGTATTTCTTTCATTCATTTTTCTTATGACCATGTCATCCATATTCTTTATCATCCATTGTTATTCTTATTCATTCTCCACACCTCCCTTATTCCATGTTGTTTTACACCAAGCCTAGCATTCAACAGATGGTAGCAACCACCTCAATGTTTTTTCTAGCATCGCATGAGAGCATGCTAATTCTTCAGAGAGAGGGAGGAATTGCTATGCATGATGGATGTTTTCTACTTTCTTCCTCATTTAAGGCATACAATTTGATTTTTACACAGTGCAGAAATTGATTTCCATAATATTTAAAAAAAGAAAAACTATGAACTCAATTCTTGTGATCTCTGGAAAACACAGAGATATTATTAAAATACACATACCCAAATAATTTCAAGTTAAATTGGTTCATGGAATTTCGGAAATCATGCACTATCACCTACAGCCATTTTGTTTATATCTCATGATCCGTGCATCAAAACGATCTGATTTTTAGATCATAGAGGCATTCATATATTGTAAATTTGCTTGCAACATTTCAACAAAATCTGGTTTGTAGTTTTTGGGAAAATGGTTAATGAAGTTTGTTGTCACTTATATCATATTTTGTTGCAACTTCATATGCACATAACTTGAACGTCAATGTAAAAATTGTTATGCCTTCATCAAGATTGCTAAAATGGAATATTCATTAATTGAGGAAGAATTCATTTGTCCTATGAGCTGAGATGAACATTTTTTTTTATTGCTTGGTTAACACATGGGTTTTGTCTTTGGGTTGCATGAGGACATGCAATATATTCAATTTTTTGTTGCATGAGGACATGCAATATATTCAGTGTGGGGGTATGTCAGGTCGTGAATACGACCACTTTTTAACACTTATTTTATCCATTTTAACTCTCCTTTATCATATCATTTATTATAATTTATTATATAAATCCATTTTATAAATTATTTATGCTATTATGGATGAATATTATTTCTTCTCCTTTATTTTTAATAAATTGATGATTATGCATGATTTTATCAATAATAGTTTTAATAAATTGGTTGTAACATTATTCATTATTTTTAGCCTCCAAGATAATTTCCAAATTGAAGATTTGATCATTAAAAGTGCCAACTCAGAAATTCGCTGGAATAAGAAGTGATAGTTTTGCGGTTGATGTTCTGGGCAAATGAAGAAGAATCTAGAAAATCCGGAACATGGGTTTTGTCCAGAACGGACCAAATTAACTTTACTTAATAATGGTTTGCCCAAATGCAGCTTGTATTGAGAGAAACGCATGGTTCTTTGAGCACGATTTTCTCATATTTTTTGTGTGGTCGTTTCCCAAATCTCAGCTGCAAAGCCAAATTCGCCTTGCTCTTGTTGAAAAATGGATTGAAATATATTTTCTTCTTGATCAATTGGTTGGAAGCAATCCATTTTTGTAATATAAATCATGTTGTAATTATCTCTGTTGTAAATACTCTCTCATCTCTCTCTATTTAAATGAAAACAGAGATCAGAGATGGAGATGGAAAAGGGATGGAAAAATGATGGAGGATGAGAGATTCAGAATTGAGGATGGCTGAGAGAATGTAGAATTAGGAATGATGGATTCATAATTATGATTTGAGAATTAAAAATTCAGAATTAAGGATTCATGATTCATGATAGGATAGGCAGAAAAAGGGATTGTTGCATGTTGTAATTCTCAAAGCTTCCGCTGGTGTAATGATTTCATAGTTTGATGATTAATATATGATTTGGGAGTTTATGTTCATTCACTTGCTCTGAAGTAGCCCAGCAGCATCCGCTGGCGGCTAAGGGCCTAGCCTATGGTGGATTATGCTGCTGTTGTATATTCTATCTGTAGTTCATGCATGGTTTTCATTATCAGCTTTATTTAGTAATCTGGTATGTTCTATTATTTTTCATCACAGCTCTGTTACATAATGTCATTTTCTGAGATATAAATATCATATCGACTTTGCAACACATTGTTGTTTCTTTAAGTGCTGATATAACTAGTTTTTACATAATATTGTTGTTGTTCGATTACAGAGTATCTGTGTTGTAACACTTATTAATTGGTATTACTGAATTCATCTTAGAGATTATATTTCCTTGCGATTGTTGAATCTATTGAGATTGTTGTTCCATTACGAATTACAATCGTTCTTTTTTATAACTAAGGTTGATATTTGTGGTATCAAAGTCAGATCACTGTTTCTTTTAATATTAAGGTGTGTCGTGTGTATTTTGGTTCACTGTACATTTATATTTGATCTTAAATGCTGTTTTATATTTCATTTCTAATTAGCTGCCATTCTATTTCCGTTTGCTGTTTGATTTATCCTTTGAGTATTCTATAGGATAAGGCTGCTTCACTTGTTTCTGTAGATTAAGGTGTTGTTATTCATTAGATTTAGTTGCTGTTACATTTTCTAGTTGCTGTTCCATTTCTTGTTATTTGTGTTATTGATTGTTTTGGTGTGCAGAACAATCTGAAACTGTAGTGGGCATTGGCATTTGTTGTCTAGTCCCCAGATTGATGATTTGTTCCTTGATTACTTTTGGTTACATCAGTTTCTAAAGGGATGAGTTATTGTTACTAGACCCTTGACTGATACCTTGCTTATTTTTCCGAATGAACGATTTAGGCTTCCAGGTATTTTGTTGTAAGTAGATTTTCTTTCAAGCATTCATTTACTTTTTGATTTTAAGCACTATATTGCAAAACATTACTCTTGAGTAAATAGCCGCCTCGGACTGAGTACACTCTTGAAATAAAAAGTCGTCCCTGGGTTGACGATTAATGGAGATAATTAGGAGTTAAAAAGACACCTTTTTATCGCTCCACAGTGTGGGATTGCTAATAGTTTGATAAGAGGTTATGGAATACCTTAGCCTTGTATTAAAGCTTGTGAGTGAGAGAAAGAATTTGTCTATTTGGGAGACCCATTCTTGAGAGTGAATGCTTGAAGAAACATATTGTCTGGACCCTCTGAGAATGCTTGCGACGTCAAGACTTGGTTGTAAGCTTATGATTTCCTATATCAATCATGATTTCCTATATCTTGTGTACAATTTACTTGATAGCTTATTATTTCTTATATCGTGGTCTAACTTGTGATAAAGGAAAGTGTACCCTCTACGGATAGAGGCAACCCCTCTAGCCCTAGAGTGGGTCTAGTCATAGCAAAGACAAAGCAACAATCGATTCCTTTAAATAGTCATCGTTGGAGGCCTAGCTCAAACCAGTGGTTGATGAAGTTTCGTTGTGGTGCTCCAGCTTTCGTTTCTTTCTCCTCGATGAGAAATCAACGTGAAACACCACAAGAAAACAACAGAGCACGTAACCAAGAACAACAATGATCTATTTACTTATAAATTCAAGAAATCATAAGCTATCAAGTAAATTGTACACAAGATATAAGCCATTGGTCTCACTAACATTGTGCTATGATATTATGAGAGATAAAGCTATTAGTCAAGGCCTTACTATGAACAATTTTGGCTACTATGATGCTATAACAGATGGGTTGCCAATCCAATTTCTCTTATGTGAATTATTCAAGATTGAAAAATAGCCAAACAACTTGTAATGATTTATGAATGCCTCCCTCGTTAAGAGGGGGTGTTGATGAAAGTGTAACTGGGTTCGGTCTTCATAAATGTAATTTTGATATTTGTATTTATTCAAGAAAATAAATAAAAGGTTTGATCTTCATAAATGTACTTTTGATATTTGTATTTTCCTTCACATCGGGCACACGTGGACGTGCCAAAAAGGCTACTTCATGACCCCCCATGTGTCTTCTGCACGTTCGTGCGGCTCGTTTTCCCAACGCTCCCTTATGCCTTCGATCGGGTCGTGCACCCATGGAAACCCCAAATTTCGTTCGGTTTGTGCACTCATGGAAACCCCAAATTTCATTCGAGCAGGTCAGGTCATGTCATGTGTGGGTTTCCATGCAAACGCGTTCGGGCAGGTCAAGTTAGCTTGCTTAGGGCTGGTCGGGTCATGTCGTGCCATGTCTAGGTGCTCGGGCACACATGGTGGCGCAAAAAATGCTAAGTCATGACCACCCATGTGTCTTCTACACATTCATGCAGACCATTTGCCCGATGCTCCCTTGTATGTTCATGCAGGTCATGCACCCATGAAAACCCCAAATTTCATTCGAGTCGTGCACCCATGGAAACCCCAAATTTCATTCGGGCAGGTTAGGACATGTCGTGTGTGGGTGCCCACGCAAATCCGTTCGAGCGGGTCAAGTCAGCTCGGGTCATGTCGTGTGAGGGCGCCTAGGGCACATGTGCCCGTATTAAAAATGCTAAGTTATGACTGGGGGTGGGCTTTGTGCACGTTGGTGCACCCCGTTTACCCGACTCTCCCTTGTGCCTTCATTTTGGTCATGTGTCAGAGCCCATGTAAACTCGTTTGGGTGGGTCGTTTGTTGTGTAAACTTGTTTGGGTGGGTCGTTTTCCCATGTAAACTCATTTGGGTGGGTATTTTACTCGTGTAAACTTGTTCGGGTGGGTTGTTTGCTGTGTAAACTCATTCGGGCGTGTCGTTTGAAGGCCCCTGTGTTCACCAACTTTAATACAAGGCTAAGGTATTCCACAACCTATTATCAAAGTATTAGAAATCCCACACTTGTCACACTCACACCAAAGTTATCTACTTAATTTCAAAGCAAACTCAAAAGACTAGTCAGCACTGCTCAACTAAAAGAACTAAAGAAACTAGCAGATCATAGCAATGGTGAGTGCTTTTATAAGAGAAGGAGTCTTGATGAAATGAGGGAGAGGGAATTTATCCTCAAGGGAGGTTGCATAAGAGATGGAATCACCATCCCAGAGGAGGAAAGGCGACCCAAACTAACCCAACAACTAGCTCTAGAGACATCCAAAAGGCCGACTGTCTAAACAAATTCGCCAAATCTGGGTCTTTGCTAGGCATGAACTAAGTCCCAGCGATGACATTGCAAGGAGGCAATGCATGCAGACCAATTGTCGCGAGCTGGGAGCCTCACGCCGGGCCCTAAAATTCAGCCTTCGTGGGAAATAGATGTACACTTGCGATGGTGTTGCAATGAGACTATTTATGACAAGGGATCATCATGTATTTTAACGGCTTACTCGTGACGAGGTAGAAACTTAAGGAATAAGGGTCAAATTTCAGCATCAGAGAGAATTTTCTTAATCTTCTTACATGAGTGGGAAGATATGAACATGTTTATTTGATACATGACACAGCGGAGGGACTAAGATGAGGACAGTGACAACTTACTGTGTAACAGATGCCCCCTAAAGCATGAAGCTTGAGAGAGTGGGAGGAGTGAAATGCTTTACGAAACCATGATAAAAGTGGAACACCACCTTGAAGAACCAATAGGCGCAAGCACAACTGATATCTTTGATAGTAAAATACATGTAGTCTAGGCATGGGTGCAGCCATCCAAAAGACATATGAAACTTGGCTTGTGGTATGGGAGCAACCACCCAGTTGATAAGACCATATATAATGATAAAAGTATGGTCACAGCCATCCATGAAGACTCAGGTATGGTCACAACCATCCAATCAAAGAGTCATGTATGTAATCATGAACCAATCCACGCGTTGCGAACATATGTAATCTTAGTTCGGGGTCTTGAAACACTAACCGATCTTAGAACGAATTCTAGCATGCAAACAAATGTGTTGAAGTTGAGCATGATAGAAAATCACTTGATTACCGGTTAATGATGAAAACCGTTAACAAGCGCGAGAGAGACTACCAATAATGCCAATGGTTTTCAAGGTACTACCAGTACAATCCACTAAGTGTGAAAAAGTGATCTGAAGTCGAACACTTGTGGAATCAACCAATCAAAGACCAATGATGAAAATCTATCATCAGGTGCGAAGAACTTGCCATTGAGGCTTGCAAGCTCTAAGGTACTGAGAGGCCCACTTCATAGTTTGAAACCACACCCCAACCAATAAGCAAATGAGCAATCACTCACCCACTCCCTTAGAAATGCCTCCAAAAGCCTCCACACCCCGCACTGAGGCCACCTAGCAGTCCACCTGGACAGCAGCAATGGTGGACCTCGATCTCCTAATTTCCTGCAGCAGCCTCTATGCAAAGGAAATAAATGGAGAATGACCAACCTCACAACCTCTATATTATAAATGAGCCCCAATCCTCCCCGCCCCTCACTAAGGCCACCTAGGAATCCACTCGGACAACAGCAACGATGGACCTCAATCTCTCGATCACCTATGGTAGCCTCGATGCGAAGGAAAAGGAAGGAAATAAAAAGAGGATGACCGACCACAAATCCTATCATAGAAAGACCATACAAACCTCCCCTTCTCGCACTGATGCCACCTAGGAGTCCACCCGGACATTAGTAACAGTCGACCTCGATCGGATGATTTCCTACGATAGCCTTGACACAAAGGCAAGGGAAAGAAATAATAAAAGACAAATCGAGCCTTCAACCTCCCATAGAAATCCCCCCCAACCCTCCCCTACCCACATAGAGGCCATCTAGGTGTCCACCCGGACAGTAACAACGATGGACCTCAATCACATGATCACCTGCGGCAGCCTCAATGCAAAAGAAAAGGAAGGAAATAAAACAAGACCAACCGAGCCCACAACCTCTCTTAGAAATGCCCCCCGACCCTCCCTGCCTTGCACCGAGGCCACTTAGGAGTCCAACCAGACAACAACAATGGTGGACCTTGATCACTTGACTTCCTGCGACAACCGTGATGCAAAGGCAGAGGAAGTAAATAAATGCAAATCAAGAGGCTCGCTACACAATAGGGGAACATATCCAAATAGGAGGAGGGATCAGGCAGCTCCACACCCCATGCACCCTGCGTACAGGCAACCTAGGATATTTCCTATAGCTTTACCAACTGGACAATGAATAATTTTCACCTATGTCCACCTCCACACAGAGGAGGTAGGTTGAAGCATTCCACCTCGAAATCCTTCCTCTAGATAGCCCTCACCATCGACATAGCAAGCCTCCTCCCCATTGGAACACGTGTGCATACACAATTGAAACAAAAAATGCCCATAAACATTGTGACTTGACATTTCCAACCGAAAAAGCCTACCACGCACGCAAGATGCAAGGAAAAAGTTGGCCACTCGATCAAACATATGGGCCAACACATCTATCAAAACCTCAAAGCCAATGCAACCATGGACTATGTGCAGTTTGAAAGGAATGCCAACCCTTAAATTTATAATAAGGAGAATAGCTCCTCACATCACCTGACGGAAAAAGCAAGCAAGAGGGAGGGTAGGTGGTTTACAATGAAAACCCTTCCACATTCCTCTTAAATGTATGCATCTCAACTGACAATGCCAACACAGAAGGAGTACAAGAATAAGAAACCGTCACCATAAACAGTCGAACAATGAAGAGGCTAGCCATCACAGGGAGCCACACCACAAGAACCCATACAACTCTAAGAACTTAGAGCAGTGGGGGAATTGTTCACATATGCCTCTCAGGACAAGCATGGCCAATATTACTGCTCATGTGCTACCAAGTGGGTATGGAGAGAAGATGGAAATTGGCCACCCTACAAATGACCCAAGGCCATTCTTCAAGCAAACTCGAAAAACCAACTCAATTACCAACCCACCTTTCACACGAAAAGAAAAACCCTCCCCACCAAATAGGGAGGAGGTGAAAAATATAACGAGGAGCCAATTTCAATGGGGAGACACACATGGCTGCCTAGCCCAATCAAAATTTTCCATTTGTAACAAACCGAGCGGCACAATAGCGACATAGGCACTACGGAGTTTTGGGGTTTCACAACAACGAAGCCTCAAAGGAGTGCCAAGAAAACTTAAACATTTTTATCATTTGGATGGGTACGAGGGATAGGGATGAGCATGTCCAAAATTACTGCTCATGTGCTACCGAGTGGGGATGGAGAGAAGATGAAAATCGGCCACCCTACAAATGACCCAAGGTCATCATTCAGGAAAACCTTAAAAAACAACTCAATTACCAACCCACCTTTCACACGAAAAGAAAACCTATCACTTGTATCATTTGGATGGGCACGAGGGACTAGGATGAGCCTAGGAGCCACACCACAACAACCCATACAAATCCAAGAACTTGGAGAGCAGAAGGGAAATTATTCACATATGCTTCCCGGGATGAGCATGGCCAACATTACCGCTCATGTGCTACCAAGTGGGGATGGAGAGAAGACGCAAATCGGCCACCCTACAAAGGACCCAAGGCCATTGTTTAGGCAAACCCAAAAAACAACTCAATTACCAACCAACCTTTCACGCGAAAATAAAACTTGTCACTGGTATCATTTCGATGGGCACGAGGGACTAGGACGAGCCAAGGAGCCACACCACAACAGCCCATAAAACTCTAACAACTTAGAGAGAAAAAGGGGAATTTTTCACATATGCCTCCTGGGACGATCATGGCCAACATTACCACTCATGTGCTACTGAGTGGGGATGGAGATAAGATTACAATTGGCCACCCTACAAACAAACCAAGCCCATCGTTTAGGCAAACCTGAAAAAACAACTCAATTACCAACCCACCTTTCACACGAAAAGAAAACTTGTCACTTGTATCATTTGGATGGGCATGAGGGGACGAAGATGAGCCAAGGAGCCACACCACAAAAACCCATACAATTCCAAGAACTTGGAGAGTAGAAGAGGAATTGTTCACATATGCCTCCCAGGATGAGCATGGCCAACATTACTGCTCATGTGCTACCGAGTGGGGATGGAGAGAAGATGAAAATCGGCCACCCTACAAATGACCCAAGGTCATTGCTCAGGAAAAATGGACAAAACAACTAAATTACCAACCCACCTTTCACATGGAAATAAAACTTATCACTTTTATCATTTGGATGGGCACGAGGGACCAGGACAAGCCAGGGAGGAACACCACAAAAACCCATACAACTCCAAGTATTTAGAGAGCAGAAGGGGAATTTTTCACATATGCCTCCCAAGACGAGCATGGCCAACATTACTGCTCATGTGCTACCAAGTGGGGATGGAGAGAATATGAAAATCAGCCACCCTACAAATGACCCAAGGTCATCGTTCAAGCAAACCTTAGTCTTTGTCTCTTAAGGTACATACCCACCCAGGTCTTCCCTGAGTATGACCTTCTAGGACAATTCTTGTCTTGGGTTCCCAGCCCTCAAAGAATACCGCTCCTCTTTCCTACTCTTGTATTGGATGCCCTACACATCCTCAAAGAGCATCATATCTCATATGATTACCCAATCCTCCCATTCTTTCTTGCCAAGTGAAGACAAGAATGTTGTGTCTATCTCTTCCCCTTCATTGAGGAAAACATGGCCAAGTTTCCTTTGACAAGGAACTTGCCCAAGCTCCTTTGTAGTTGGGAACTTGTTAGATCTCCCTCTTAGCTAGGGACTTGTCCATTCATCAACAACGTCTTCTTCATGGGTGCTTCAGCTGCTTGATCTCCTTCTTTCCTTCGATGTCATGAAGTCTTTCTTTGAGCTTCCTCTTGGTAGGGTATTGGCCATCGATCACTTTCCCTCCTAGTTTGTCATGTCATTGCTCCCTTCGTCGAAAGTGGCCTTCTTGATATATATCAAGTCCTTTTTGTCATCTAGCTACTCCTTTGTCATATTGTCTATCCTTCATAATACTTATCACATGGATGCTTATTTGTGCTTGCTTGTTCCCATACTTTGATTTAGTGGCCCTTCGTGACTTCATCATGATATTGCTTCAACATCAAATGGTGCTTTTGTTGGATGGCTTCTTCATCAATACATATTTGTAGAGTTGAATCGGTTATCTACACCTTACTATCTCCAGGCCCTTCGTAGGTGTCAGGGGTCCTCTGATCTTTTCCTTCCTTTATCAGAGTTTCCATGCCTTCTTTCTAGAGATGTTGAGGAATCTTGTCAAATAGTGATTCGTTGTGACCATGATGTTATTCACATGTTTGATCTCCTTCTTCATTGCTTCTTCTTGGATTGATTAGTCAACCGCCTTGTACTCCTTATGAGAGCACTTCTTCATGTTGACCTTTACTCCATTGTAGTACATGCCTCGGAGCATATCGTTGAAAAAAGAGATCCTTTTATTCTTGATCATGATTCTAGAACTTTTCCCATGACCCCAATATATATGATGACATGACTTAAAATTTCATTCATAACATACCTCATCTTGATTATGCTTTTATCATCTCAGCTTTATTTGATAGTTCTCCTCGATTGGTATAGCCTTTCTTGCTTCATCTGCTCTCACCTGTATATCATCCTTTCTTGAATCCCATAAATGAGACTCCCAATGAGACATCTACCCCCTTATGTACGAACCTTATTTTGAAGATTCTATCAGAGGATCTTGAAGACCCTTACCTTGCAAATGTTTCTTCCTTTGATGATGGAGGCCTTTAAAGAATTTTGATCATGATCAATCATTTTTTCATCATGGATGAGACTGTATAATAGGTATGCTCCTTCTATATGAATATCTTGAGCTATATCTACACCATGCTCCTATATTCTAGAAGATATCCTTAACCATGTAATTTGTTCTATTTCTATATGCTCTTATACTACTCAAAACTTTGAAAGAAGACTTTAAGCAAAGAGGTTGACTTAGTCATAAGAGGATCTTCCTTCTTTTGCTTCTTGTCTTCTTCTTTCACTTCTTGAGTTACAAGAGCTTATTCCCTTTTTCTCGTGTTGTTGTTGTCCTTCTTAAGTTTAGGATAATCCATTTTGTAGCGTCCATATTATTGGCATCCAAATCATTGTAATTTGGACATGTAGTGGTCCCAACCAATTTTTTACTTTCCTTACAAAAAGACATTGAGGTATACTCAGAAGGGGACATATACTTACTTGATAGAGTTTGAGATGTAGTGAAGTTGCTTTCTTCTTGAATACTTGATGGCTTGCCTTCCTTAGATCTTGATGTTCTTCAGGTTGCTTTCTTCAAATGGACTTGCTTGATGAATTGACTTGTAGTGCCTTTCATTTTTCAAGGCGGTGTAGCTTGATGTAGGTCCCTCTTTGATTTTTTCTTCTTGTAGGTGCCTTTATACAAGGTGTTTCTCCTTGCTTTGTAGTCTTCAATGATGAATGATAGATGGTAGACCTTCTTTTCCTTGATGTGATTGAGACTTCTTGGCTCGATGCTTCAACCTTGAAGATGTTATTGAGATTCCCTTTCCTTGATGTGTCACTTTAGCTCCGATACCGTGTTGAAGAATCTGGGGCAATGGGGTATAGTGGGATTCTTCTAGACTCGATAACAATATGTGAAGCTCATTTACAATTTATCTTGTTAGCTTAATATTCTTCTCTTCTTATTAATGCATGTGTGTTTACTTCATCAAAATAGTGCAAAAAACATAAGAACAAGAACACATGATGTTGCCTCTCTGCCAGGGCAAAACCTCTCTCTCTCTCTCAGAGAGGAAAACCCTATCGTAAATTTCTCTTATTGAAGCTTTTTACTGATCATTTCCAAGCCCTAGACCCTTGACAAGAATATCCTCCAAGCACAGGTCAAGTCCTTCCTCCTCTCTGTACTTTGTTTCTTCAGCACTTCATTCCGTAGCACTTTGTCCTTCTTCCAACTTTTGATAGTCCTTGGTAGACTAGCTCTAGGAGAGACTCCAACCTTTGATCCTTAGCGAGATCCTTTACCAATGAAGAAACCTTCATTCTCTTAACCAACTGAGCCTTTTTCTTGATGTGAGGTTGCAGACTCAATGTCCTTGTGCTTGGGTCATGACATCCATCGCGGGAGGGACACGGAAATGCCATGTTTACTGTACCTGGGTGATTTCCATCACGATGATACATGGAAAACCCAAATTTCTTGCACTTGGGAGGCTTTCAACAAGGCAGGACAAGGAATCCCTAGGTTCCCCGCAATTTGCCAACTTTTGTTGAGGAGGGACTGGGAGACCCCATGTCACACCCCTATCCTAGTGGTAGTATTTAAACCACACATAAGTGAGTGCAGCACCGCTATACTTTTTCCTTTTACCAATACTTGAGTACACGGTCTGCGCCTACTTAATTCTTAGTCAATTTTCCAATAAGTGTTCTTAACAACTCAGCGAAAATAACTTACCATCAATTTATCTTCTTCAATTATTCTTTCAACTTGTTGTGTCATGTGGTCGTGCTTCACTGGCCGCGACCTACACGACACAACTCCACACCTGAAATTTGATCAGTGCCACTTGCACCTAAGTATGGCACCTTTCCGCTTGACTTTTCGTTTCGCGGTGCCCAAAATCTGCCCGTCAGTGTGGTCCATAGTGAGGGCGCATGGCCTGCACGTAATGCGGCCTACCTACCCAGTTGGTAACCCACCTCGCTCTGCCTATCCACACTACCAAGTCCGACCTGCCTGTTGTAATCTGCCTTCTAGTGCGGCCCTCCTATCCACGTCCTTCTCTTCCTTCTATTTTCACCCAACTCCTTCCTTCGCACTTGTTTTGTGATGTTGAAGCCTAAGTTTGATGTCCCTTCATTGAACGCCATCCTCCTTATTTATACGCATCCTTTCGCCCAAGGGCCATGTCTCTTGGGGATAACAAGGGTCAGCTCCATCAACATGCATGCCCATTCGACCTACCACATAACCTTGACACACCCCATTCCAACGAACCACTGCATCCCTTTGTGTGCATCGTCACACCCATGGGTTGGCTCCAACACTTAGTCGATTACACCCATCGCCGCACGTTTCTCACCTACCCGCATCCTAACTCCTCCGCACATGGTCACCTCTTTCATCCGAGCACCCAACATGGGTCGCCCGTGTGCCTTCCACCAGCGACTCACCCATCGTGCACATATCAAGGGGCGTGCACCCTACCCAACATGACATGCCTGCTATGAGTGCACCCATCACCGTCATGTATATGTGAATGTCATGCCAAGTCATCACATATAACTGAATGTGGGTGCCCATACTACGAGCTTAGTCTTTTGACTCTCTCGGGCACTCCCGACTTGAATACCTAGCACCCCAGCCCCCCCATACATGGTAGAGGTTTCTAGTGCAATGTGACATGGAAACCCTAGATTTCGCACACTTGGGTAGATGTTGTCATGGCAGGGAAGGGAAACCCCGCTTTCCCACACTTGGATGGCTTTCATCACAACGAGGCATGGAAACCCCAAGTTCCAGAGACAAACCAGGCAAGCGGTTTCCACCTCACCGCGAAATGGAAACCCCGAGTTCGCAAGACTTTGGTAGTTCTTCATTGTTCCACAACATGGAAACCATGAGTGTTACATAGTAATTTGTCACTATCCTCATCTCAATCCCTCTGTTATGTCATGTGTCAAATAAACATGTTCATATCTTCCCACCGATGTAAGAAGATTAAGAAAATGCTCTCTGATGCTACAAGTTGACCCTCATTCCCTAAGTTTCTACCTCGTCATGAGTAAACCCTTAATATATGTGACGATATCTTATCATAAATGGTCTCTTCAGGACTCTAACGTAGGTGTACACCTATTTCCTGCGGCAGTCAAATTTCAAGGCCCGGCGCAAGGCTATTATATATTTATCGTGAAGATTGGTCTGCATGCATTGCCTCCTTGTGATGTCGTCGCGGAGACTTAGTTTATAGATAGAGACGATTTAGATTGGGAAAATTTGTTCCAACAGTCAGCCTTCTGGATGTCTCTAGACTTGGTTGTTGGGTTAGTTTGGGTTGCCTTTCCTCCTCTGGGATGGCAGTTCCGTCTTTTGTGCTACCTTCCTTGAGGATAAGATCCCTCTCCCTCATTGCATGGATACTCCTTTTCCTATAAAATCACTCACCATTGCTATGATCTACTAGTTCTTTTGGGTTGGGCAGTGCTGCTAGTGCTTTTGAGTTTGGTAGATAGCTTTGGTGTGAGTGTGACAAGTGTGGGATTACTAATAGTTTGTAAGAGGTTGGGGAGTGCCCTTAAATTTGTATTAAAGCTTGTGAGTGAGAGAGAGAGAGAGAGAGAGAGATATATTTTTTAATTGGGAGACCCATCCTTGGGAGTGAATGCTTGAAGAAACATACTAGATGGACCCTCCAAGAAGGCTTGCGACATCAAGACTCAGTTGAAAGCTTTGCTCTTGATTCATTATTGATACAATCAACGATGATTTCCTATGTCTTGTATGTAATTTATTTGATAGTTCATGATTTCTTGACTTTCTGAGTAAATAGATCATTGTTGTTCTTGGTTACGTGCTCTTTTGTTTTCTTGTAGTGTTTCAGGCTAATTTCTCACTGAGGAGAAGAAACAAAAGCTGGAACAGCACAACAAAACTTCATCAACCACCAGTTTGAGGTAGGCCTCCAACGATGACTATTTAAGGGAATCAATTGTTGTTTTGTCTTTGTTGTGACTAAACCTACTCTAGGGATGGAGGGGTCGCCTCTGTTTGCAGAGGGAACACTTTCCTACTTCACAAGTTGGTAACTCCACTAGGGAGTCCTTTGTATGTCTTTTTCTCTTGTTTGCTTTTGTTTGGTTTTGATTGAGTGTCTCTTGAATTTTGGGGTCAAACCATCACTCTTTTGGGTTACCTGGGTCAATCTGGGAAATTCCTTTACTGTCTAGAAGAATATTTCGGTCTTTGTTTGGGAGTTTGTATTCATTTTCTATTGTTTTTAAGTTTGTAGCTGGAAAAAGCTTAACAGTCGCACCGACGTTTCCCTGTCTCTGTTTTATAATCCTATGCATCACTGAATCCTATCATACAGTCACAATGATTCCTGAAATCGTCCCGTCGCAGAAGAGACATGTGCTCTTGTGACGACGTCGCTCTGTTGCTGCGGCTATTGGCTGATCATCACTAGTTGCTTGTTTTTCACCCGTGATGATTCCTGTAGAGTTGTTTTTTCAACTCTATCTCCTGAATCCTCCAGTCTTGTTTATCCCCTGCTGCCTTTCTCTTTCCCATCAATTTGTTTTAATTGCTTTTAGTTAGAGGTATTGTCTCTTTGGTTTCATTGAGTGAATCTTGTGTTTTTCGGCCTTGTGACCTAGCTCTTTCAAGTTTTTGAATTATCTGGCCTGGTTGCTTGTCTCTCCAAGGTTCATCCGCAACTGTCTTGTCAATTTGCTTCAGGATTTTTCATTGCTTGTTTCTTGCTGGTTGATGCTTAGTGTCAATTATTGAACCAATTTTTTATATTGATTTGATTTTTTTTTTTTACTACTATACATAGATTATAATTATTTGGATTAATCAGTTCACACTTGCTTGTTTGTCTCTTTAAATTCAAAACTATCAAAATCAAAAGATCGCATTCATTTAGTATACAAAAGTGAAAGTGCATTTGCATTTCAAGTTTTCATGTTTGAGAAATTGGAAAGAAAACTTTAAATCTATCATTAGTAGTATTGATGCACTGTAGGATTGATGTGTTTATGCATTGTGTCTCTTAGTGATTGCATTTGCTTGTCTCGGTTTTGTCTTGGGTTGGAAATGAACTCTCTACCTTTTTGTAAGTAGGTGTTCGTCGAAATGAAAGATGCTTTACTCATTCTAGCTGCATCCTAGGGTTTTTGATATACATACGGTAGGGCCTGGAAATTGAAACCTAATTCAAGATCAACTCTAAAATGAATTGAATGAACTTAACAATGCATAGGAACATAACGCACATTATTTATAGGTCTAGGCTAGAGATGTGCTTCGACTTCGTTAAACCTAGTCACTATTGCTTTCACTTAAGGTTGGATGATTCCTCCTTCTATGACTCAATAGCTGCTAGTATGGGTTTGCGCTCCCAGTACCGTTGAGTATATGTTGGGAGACCCCACTAGGTTATCATCCTATATCCCTAGGAAGCTATGTCTGCCGCCTTGCAAACCATAATGCACCAAACATGACATTCGAGAAGATTGACTGCTGTATGGAAAGTCCTTGGTTTTCATATGATCGCCAAGGTTTATATGCAGTTTTATGGGTTGTTTGGTAAATATTTTTCCTAGTTCTCCAGAGTAGTCACTTTCATTCCTTTTCGAACTCTTTAAAAGAAAATGTCCATATGAGAACTTGTCCTTTCAGGCTCATTAAATATTCAAAAGCGGTTAGAGTCATATTTTCGTCCTTTTTTCGACTCTTTAAAGATGAAAAGGTCAAGTTTTGTTCCTGTGTCTTAAAACTTATTCGGCCATGTTCACATTTACCTTGTTATATCTTGATTGTGTTTTAGTTTGCTTAGGGTTGTTTTCCTTACTCGTTTAGTTTTCCCTAGGCATTTTCGAATTTAATCATCCTAGTGGAATCACCGATCCCATCTCTCATTCCAAGTGACCAAGGCTCTCCATCTTCAATCGCTTCTGAGGTACCGGTCGTTAGTGATACTCTTCCTATTATTCTGAGTATCCAACCACTTAACTCTTTCACTCCAGAAGACGAGTTTTACAATATTCATTCAAACCCCATTTGGGAGCCTTTCGAAGGAGACTTTCCATTCACTCTATCTGGTGTTTTGGTCCCAATGTCTTCCTCTGACATGGATGAGATGAACCCCGTCACAGGTGAAGAAACCTTTATGGCGAGTGGTGAAATCCATATACCTACAGAAACTTCACCCTTTTGTGTCAACCCTCTTGGTATCACATTTCCTTTATGCTATCATGCTTTGGCTAATATCATGAGTTATAGATCTCCCCTTACGAGTTCCATGTGGTCTCATACTGTCACTCCGACCTCGGAGCCTTTCACACCCCAGATTCACAATGTGACTGTCACATCTCTTCCGACTATTCCAATTGTTTGTGTGGCTTCTTCCACCCTTGTTGTCAGTGTCGTCACTGTCTCTTCAGTCGTGACCACTATTGCCAGACCTTTAGCTGGTCCTCCAATTAGTGGTCCATCGACATTGACATCCGGAGTTGTTAATCCCACCCATAGTGCCCCACCATCTTCTGGTTGCATTCCAAATATGATTAGTATTTGCAAGCTCTTTAGAATTTGGATCCACAAAATCCATTTCATTATTATGATTCTTGAGGAGCCTAAACTTATCACCCCGAACCCATGTCATCTCAAACTGTAGTTGAGGTTTTGGTTCTGTTATCTGTTGCTTGTGGCACCACCAATTATCATGGTGACCAAGCACAACCTTCAAATTTTCAAGGTCCACCCTATTAAGGTCAACAATCTTATGTGTAGTTGTCTTACGGACAACCGTATTATGAGCAACCTTATCCAGGGCAACTTGTTGGCCCATAAGGACAACCCTTCCAAGGACACCCTTCGGCCTTCAGTGGTTCCTCTTTCACATACTTCGGGCAACCTTCTGGAAACCCAGGACAACCTTACATCCAATAAGGCCAACCTGGTGCCTAGCAAGGTCACCCCTCTGGACAAGTAGGTCAGCCTCACATCCAACAAGGCTAACCCACTGTCCATCCTAGTCAACCTTTTGTTCAAGTTGGTCAGCCTTAAATCCAACAAGGCCAACCAATTGTTCAGCCTGCTCAACCATCTACTCAGTCAGGGCAACCTTCGGTTGTGCAAGGTCAACCCGCCACCCAACAAGCTCAACCTTCTGGGCAAATGGGTCAACCTCAATCTCAACCAGGTCAACCTTCTAGCCATATGGCTCAACCTTAGTTTTCCTAAGGACATTCTTCTGGGCCTACTCAACCAGGAACTCAAACTCAACCTATCAACATCTCTGTTAAACCAGGGGTTATCGAGCATATTCATATGGAAGCAACCTGTACTCCAGAGGAGATTCAACTTTATACCGATCAATTTCGAGAATTTCTTGATGTTTTTTCTTGGGCGTACAAAGAGATGCCCGACATTGATCCTAGCATCGTGGTGCATGAAATACCTATGTATCTTGGTGCTAAACCTATTCAACAGTGTCTATGCCCCATGCACCCCCCAAAGGTTGTAGCTATTAAAGAGGAAGTTGAGAAACTTCTTAAAGGTGGGTTTATTTACCCTATCCCGCTCACAGATTAGGTTTCTAATATTGTCCCTATGACCAAGAAATAGGGCACTATTAGGGTATGTGTTGATTATCGCGACATTAATCATGCCTATTCCAAAGATAACTACCCTACACCTTTCATTGACCAGCTCATTGATGAGTGTGCTAGGAGTGAGATTTATTCTTTTATGGACAAATTTTTTGGTTATAACTAGATCAATATATCACCTATGGATCAACACAAGACCACCTTTATCTGCCCATGGAGTACCTTCACCTATAGAAAAACTCTCTTTCAGTCTAAAAAATGTCGGTGCTACCTTCCAGCGTGTAATGTCTTATGCATTTCATGATATTTGACACATTGTGGAGCCTTACCTGGATGATCTTCCAGCTCATTCGGTGAAGTGCCAAGACCACCCCAATCACCTTCACAAAATCTTTCTTCACTATTGACACTATCATATCCGTCCTAATCTGCATAAATGTATCTTCTGCATTGAATCTGGCAGACTTCTTGGATTTTTCATCTCCAAAGAGGGCGTCAGCCTAGATCCCCTTAAGGTTGAAGCCATTTTGGATCTCCCTCCCCCTGCTTCTTTGCAGCAATTGTAGAATTTGTAGGGTAAAGAAATTTTTTTACGCCATTTTATTCCAAACTATGCTGAAGTTGCCAAAGGCTATACATGGTTATTGAAGTGGGATACCCCTTTTGTCTAGGATGCCATTACGCAAGAGTCATTTGAGCAGCTCAAGGTGCTCCTTGTTTCTGCTCCATTGTTACGCCCGCCTGATTATCACCATGACTATACTCTTTATTTAGTCATTGCCGATAGCACCATCAGCATGGTTCTAGTCCAAGATGATGATGATGGTACTAAGCATGTTTTCTATTATCTCAGTCGCAATCTACTTGACACAGAAACTTGATATGCCTATGTCAAGAAGTTGGCATTGGTAGTCGTTCATGCCGTCCAACGTTCCCGCCACTATATACTATTGCACACAACGATGGTAATTTCTGACTGCAACCTAATGATGTACATTTTATCACATCAGCTACTGGGGGGAAAATACTCAAAGTGGATTTCCATCCTTCAAGAGTTTGAATTGGAGTTTACTACGGCCAAGTCTAAGAAATCCCTCATTTTTGCTGAGTTTCTCTACTTGCTACCATCTCCTATCGCACCCTCTCGATTAGAGGACCATATTCCCAACAAGTCTCTGTTCTTGATTAACACCCTAGATCCTTGGTATGGGGATATTATTGTCTACCTTTAGACGTCCTCCTTTCGTCCTGATTTGTCTAAGGATGCTCGACAACGTATTCACCATCATTCTCAACCTTATCACATTATCAGGGACACCTTGTACCATCTCGGTGTTAACTCTATTCTTCGTCATTGTTTGACGTTCGAGGAAGCTGAACGAGTTTTGAATGCTGCCACTTTCGCACCTATGGTTGTCATATGTCTAGGTATGCTACTACTCAGAAGATCCTCTGTGCTGGTTATTTTTGGATGTTTATTTTTAAGGATTGCATCCTCGACGTCCGCTCTTGTCATGCATGCCAAATCTACTAATGGAAGATGTGTGCGCCTCCTACTCCTTTACACCTTGTCATTACTGTTGACCCTTTTTCCAAATGGGGCATTGATTATATGACCTATAACCCTTGCTCGGCTAGGGGGCATGGGTATATCATCATTGCCGTTGATTATTTTATGAAATGGGCCATACCGATGCCTACACTATCTAGTGACAGTAAGACAATGGCTCAATTTTTATTCAATCATGTAATTTAGTTATTCGGAGTCCCTCAGGCTATTGTCACTGATCACGGTTCTCATTTCCATAATCATATGATGACTGAGTTAACAACCCAAATGGGCTTGCGGCATGATAGTTCGACGTCGTATTATCCTCAGGCCAATGGCCAAGTAGAGGTTGTCAATAAAGTTTTGGTCACGATGCTTCAACACACCATTGGCATGCACAAGTCCAACTTGCATATAATGTTGTTTTCTGCCTTGTGGTTTTACTGAATTTTAGTGAAGGATTCCACCAGATTCACCCTGTTCCAATTGGTTTATGGTCTGGAGGCTACCCTTCTGATTGAATGTGAGATCCCTTCTCTTAAATTAGCTGTCGAATTTCTCCTAACACTACTCCGGTAGAAGAACGTCTTCTTTACCTAGAGTGGTTAGACGAGACCCATCAACTAGCCTCTCTAGTCATTGAAGCACAAGAAGAGAGGGAAAAATCACTTTGACCAAGATGTGAACCCTCATTCTTTCATTGAAGGAGACCTAGTCCTACTCTATGATCAAGAAAATGATAAGCTGGGGGCAGGTAAATTTGAGCTTGTGGCATGGGCCTTACATTGTGAAACATGTTTTGCAAAAAGTGGCCTATGAGTTGATCGATTATGAAGGGAATCCTCTAGATAAGTCCTAAAATGGGCTTTATCTGAAGAAATATTATGCATGAATTCCATGCATCTGATTTGTACATACGTGTGTTTTCAGTGTGTGTTTGCATGTATGGCTTGGTGTGTAGACATAATTGTCGCTTATTGTGTCTTTTTACTTCTTATGCAGATTTCTGGTACACCTTACATTGGTTTCATTGATGGTGCTTGCTGTAGCACCTAGAACCTTTCCACTGTGGCATGGGTGATCTACCATCCTCACGGTGAGTTAGTACACCTTCAAGGTGTTTGTCTGGGTTGCACCACAAATAATATTGTTGAATATAACACTATCATTGAATTACTAACCGAGGCTATTAACCTCGATATTCGTGCATTGTTTGTGAATCTGGATTCTCAACTTGTTGTCCACCAACTTAATGGGCGTTATTTCATCAGAGATCATCGGATTTTAAGGTTGTATTTACGTGTTAAATTATTGGAAAGAAATTTTGATTTTATTACATATCAATACATTCCAAGAATATTAAACACATTAACTGATGCATTAGAAAATCATGTATTAGACAGACATTTATGCAACATGTAATCAAACATTGTATAGAAGCATTTAGACACAATAATAAACCATAGATAGCATGTATAAATATGTATATCATGTGGTGCACCGAGGCGCTCAAAAAATAAGTGTGTATGTCAAAAATAGAGTCTGTGTCCAATACATCTGAGCCACATGTCTCTCAAAAATAAGCAAAAAGTAAAGCCTAGGTGTCTACAGTGGTGGGTTCTGCTCTCTATAGCAGACCACTACCTGCGCAACTCGTCTCAAGAGCCTATGCACCCTAGGTGTCACTCTGACTGTATGTCTCTGATACTCTACTAGGACCTCCTCGATCCCCTTGTAATCTGGGATCCCGTCAGTCAAGCCCTCAAGGTTACAAGCTATCTCTTCCTCTACATTGCCACCAGGGCGAACCAGGGCTAGCTCTCTATTTCCCTACGGATCCCTCCATGCCTCAGGAGCTAGTCCTATGGGCCTCTCTGGTCCCACATCTGCAAGTAACATAAGAGACGTCATTAAGACATATGCATGACAAAACTAAAAAAAGAAAACATCATAAAAAACAAAACACATAAATGGTGTGGTGTTTGATCAAATGTTTTACCTCCCTCATCCCACTGCTCACCAGCCAAAAGCATTATGTCAGTGTCTCCATGAAATTATGTGCCTGCATATAACCAATCCTCAACGATGACCTTCTAACAGTCTAGCCACTCTCGAAATAGCACTCCCCATGATACCGGTCAAATACCACCCCCTCGTCGAATAACGTATGCCTAGTGGATGATGCAGGTCTCCCATGGTCCAGACATGTACAAGTCCATATCCTGTAGCTAAAGGGATGGCACCTGCTCCAACATGAGCGGGATCAGAATGGATCTATATTCAAACTATTTTGTCTCCCCTTGTCGGCGCTTAGTAAGCTACCTCTTCATGTTAACAGCCACTGCTTCGACCCAGTTATACATGGTTGGGTTGAGGCAATCAATATCTAGCCGAAGGTGAGTCTTTGTTGCCTCATGTTGTGCTTGAGAGCCCGCTACTCTCATAACCATGAACAATACCAAGCGAAGAGTCAAATCCTCCACTGTCGGGATTTGTAGTTTCCCACTGACAGTTAATTTGCGTCCCCCTAGGAACACCCATGCTATCAGCATATCTAGGGTCTCACCAACAACCTGTATACCCTCTAAGATCAATATTTCACCAAGACTAGACAAACCAGTCAAAAAATATATGTCCATTGCATCAAATTCAATATCTTTGACGCGAATGATGAACTTTCGATCTATCGGGTTCCATGAGTGGATCAGCAGCTCTAGCAAGTTAGGTTGTGCTCGAAGATGTGGAGTGAGGAAAAATTTCAGCAATCCATACTCTAGTAGGGCTCTCTTGCAACCAAGATCATTAAATTCTTGTTCGTCACTGATATCATGGGTTCTTTCCTGCCATACGAATGCCATTTTGCCCCACGTTGAAGGAAAAAATAATTAGAACCATTTTCATAAGCTTAAATACCCAAATTATAAAAATTTTAAACTTTACGGTGCTGTCATGGCTGTTTTTCAAACAGCGGTCACTGCTTGACGTCAGACATTCATTTTTTCCACGATCGTTGGGAGAGTATATCTATCTCTAGTGACGATCTCGATGGTGGCATATGTTAACATGCTCAGTTGTCGCTAACCTGAGTGGATCTTCCACAACAACCGACTGGCGGATTTGGAATTAAAAATCCACCAAGAACAATATATCCAACATGAAATTGAATGCAAAAACCATTGAAATGTAGCACAAAAGAGGGATTACTTACTTGGTAGGAGTCTTAGGCGAGATGGATGATCATTGGTGTTGGAATCAAGCTCAGAACTTCGCTCAGGTTTGCACACAAAATCACCAAAGGTAAAAACCTCAAAAGGTAAATGTAAAAATGAATTACCATACCCCCTTTTTATAGTGTTTTTTCCAAAAAATTAAAATTTTTCACTATAGGGTTTATGGTTTCCCAATTTATTTTGAGTTTTGTTTAGAGTTTTGAGTTTTTTAACCTAATTTCCTTATATATAAAGTGTTGTATCAAATGAATTTTATGATGAGGTGTTTTTGTGTAGAAACAGGGATGGCGAGTACATGTCATGATGCGTATACACTGGGTCTATATTTTTCAAAAGTCCTCTTTAAGCTCTTTTCCGACTCAAAAGACAAAAAGATTTCTGAGTTTTCCCTTTTGACTTGTTAATCGAAATAAAAGGTGGTCCACTTTGAGATCTTTTCTGACTGTATAAACATGAAAAGATCGCTGGACTTTTGTTGTTTCAGGTTCGATACAGGGTACGAAATGACGTGTCTTCGATCGCTTTTCTACTTTTTCGGATCAGAGCCACTAATTACGAAAAGTACTCCTTGATCGTAATGGTCAAGTGGTTCTCTCGAGTATTATTTTATACTTTTTCGGGATTGAGGGACACAAATTTACGAAAAAGGACCCCCTTAGAGTTTTATTTTTTGTGTCTTTTTCAAACTCTCTAAATATGAAAAAGACTCCAATTTTTTCCTATGTTGGACTCGTTAAACCCTGACGACATTGGACTCATCGCCATGATGAGACTCGAGCTGCTCCTCCCTAGGGCTCATTAAACTATCACTAAGTTGGATTCATCCAAAGGTCGAATTTATGTTACGAGCATATGCTATCCCCTTCAATCTTGTTTTCAAAAATAATTGGGGTACTCACCAACAATGGTGGGGGAAAATTTGGAAGTCATCATTAGTTACCTGCAACAACTAGTCACTCTTGAACATCGACACTTTTTATTCTTGTCAGGTTAGAATATCCATACATCGTCATTTGGCCTTCCAAGATTTTGGGTTACCATTTTGCCTCATTCCATCTAATCCATGTTGTCTCCATCAAGCCTCTGATCCCTTGGTACCAAAATGCTGCTACATTATGGAGTTGTGTCACTGATATGTTCAAGAGTATAATCCTTCTACAGTTCACACCCTTACCTCTTCCTATGATACTCTGTTTCACCATCTACCACTTGTTCCTTATCTCGTGTCATTGATGGGGGAAACATATGGCCGCCCTACGATGGATCATCTCCTATCGATGCCAGCTCATTATCCAGGAGATCGGTCTAGAGATCCCTTTCGGTACCTTGGAGCTTGCATGCCTCAATGGCAAGTTCTTCGCAATTGATGATAGACTTTCATCATTGGTCTTCGATTGGGTGATTCCATGAGTGTTCGACTTCAGTTCATTTTTCCCACGTAGTGGATTGTACTGGATAGTACCTTGAGAGCCATTGGCATTATTAGTGGTTTCTCTCGTAATTATTAATGGTTTTCATTATTGACCGGTAATCAAGAAACTTTCTATCATGCTCGACTTCAACACATCTGTTCACATGTTAGAATTTGTACTGTGATTGGTTGGGTTTCAAGAACCTGAACTAATATTATATATGTTCGGGATGAATCATGATACATACATGAATCTATGATGGATGGCTGCGACCATATTTGAGTCTTCATGGGTGGCTGTGACCATACCTTTATCATTCTCATGGTCTTGTCAACTGGGTGGCTGCATCCATACCACAGACCAAGTTTTATATGTCTTTTGGATGGCTGCACCCATGCCTAGACTACATGTATTTCACTATCAAAGATATCAATTGTACTTGCACCTACAGGATCTTCAAGGTGGTATTCTAGTTCAGACAATTTCATAAAATCTTTCACCCCTCCCACTCTCTCAAGCTTCATGCTTTAGGGGGCATCTGTTACACAGAAATTTGTCACTGTCCTGATCTCCGTCCCTCTACTATGTCATGTGCCAAATAAACATGTTCATATCTTCCCACCGATGTAAGAATATTAAGAAAATGCTCTCTGATGCTGTAAGTTGACCCTCATTCCCTAAGTTTCTACCTCGTCGCAAGTAAACCTTTAATATACGGGAAAGTCCCCTGTCATAAATAGTCTTATCACGACCCCGTTGCAGGTGTACACCTGTTTCCAGTGACGATCAAATTTCAAGGCCCGGCGTGAGGCTATTAGATATTTATCACAGCAATTGGTTTGCATGCATTGCCTCATTGTGATGTCATCAAGGAGACTTTGTTTACGGATAACGATGATCCAGATTGGGTGAATTTGTTCCAACAGTTGGCCTTCTGAATGTCTCTAGACCTGGTTTTTGGGTCAATTTGGGTCGCCCTTCCTCCTCTGGGATGGTAGTTCCATCTTTTGTGCTACCTTCCTTGAGGATAAGCTCCCTCTCCCTCATTTCATGGAGACTCCTCCTATAAAATCACTCACCATTGCTATGATCTGCTAGTTCTTTTGGGTTGGGCAGTGCTGCTAGTGCTTTTGAGTTTGGTAAATAGATTTGGTGTGAGTGTGACAAGTGTGGGATTGCTAATAGTTTGTAAGAAGTTGTGGAGTGCCCTTACATTTGTATTAAAGCTTGTGAGCGTGAGAGAGAGAGAGAGAGATATTGTTTATTTGGGAGACCCATCCTTGGGAGTGAATGCTTGAAGAAACATACTGGCTAGACCCTCCAAGAAGGCTTGCGACGTCAAGACTCAGTTGTAAGCTTTGCTCTTGATTCATTATTAATACAATCAATGATTATTTCCTATGTCTTGTATGTAATTTACTTGATAGCTCATGATTTCTTGACTTTATGAGTAAATAGATCATTATTGATCTCGGTTACATGCTCTGTTGTTTTCTTATGGTGTTTCGAGCAGATTTCTCAATGAGGAGAAGAAAAAAAAGTTGGAATAGCACAATATAGCTTCACCAACCACCGGTTTGAGGTAGGCCTCCAACGATGACTATTTAAGGGAATCAATTGTTGTTTTGTATTTGTTGTGACTAGACCCACTCTAAGGCTAGAGGGGTTGCCTTTGTTTGTAGAGGAAACACTTTCCTACTTCACAATGAGTTCCATAAACTTGGGAAATTTCAGTCATGTTGCTGCATGGAAACCCAAGTTCCCCACACCGAGGCCATGGTTTTTGCTTGGGTAGGAGATGGAGACCCTAGAGGGTTCCCGGAATTAGGCAGTTTCCCTCATGCCATGAAACAGAAGCCCCCGGGTTCTGTAGACTTGGGTGGTTCTCTGTCATTTCGCGACATGGAAACTCAAGCTCCCTACACCGAGGTCACAGTTTCTGTCATGGTGGGACATGGAAGACCTGAATTTCCCATAATTGGGTGTTTTTCATCATGCCACAGAATGGGAAGCCCCGTGTTCAGTAGACTTGGGTTGCTGTTCCCTGTCGTGCGATGACATGGAAACCTGAAGCTCCCCAGACTTAGGTGGACATTACCTATCGTGTGATGACATGGAAACCCAAAGCTCCCTAGACTTGGGTAGTTATTCCCTTTCGCGTCATGAGATGGAAACCCGAAGCTCCCCAGACTTGGGTAGCAGTTTTAACCGCGGTGCGAGAGATATGGGAACCCCGTGCTTCCCAGAATTGGGTAGCAATTTTTGTTGTGACGTGAAATGGAAACCCCATGTGTCCATTGACTTAGGTAGTAGTTTCCTTCGTGCCGTGAAATGGACACCCCGAGTTTCCCAGACTTTGGAAGCTTTTTGTCGCCCCACGACATGGAAATCTGAAGTTCCACAGACTCTCGGGAAATTCAGGGTGTACCACAACATGGAAACCCCAGGTTTCCCAGACTTGGGTGGTTTCTCTTGGTGGTTCCAGCCACACCATGACATGGAAACTGTGAGTTCCCCAAACCTGGGCAATGGTTTCTAAACACCTCAAGTTCCGCATACTGGCGAGCTAGTTTGTATCGTCATGGAAACCCCAAGTTCCCCACGTTGGGGCATTATTGAAAACCCCACATTTCCATCGTGCCATAAAATGTGGAAACCTGCAATTCCATCAAGGGCACGACATGGAAACCCTAGGTTTCCCCAAGTTTTGGTGTTTAAGTCATCTGCAAAGGATTCTTCTCAACGAATCTTTGGAATTGAACTTCAAAGTTGCCCCGACCGAGATGCTTCACGGTCACAGTTTGAAAATGACATGGTGTTATAGAGATATTTGGGCACTACAAACCCAATCACATATGTCCATCAACCAAGGGCTTATGAGTCCCTAAAAGTGTTTTTTCATGCCCTAAAGGAACAAGGTCAGCTGATTACATCATCTCCTAGAAGTTCTCCACAGAGAACTGCTCAGAACTGGTCAAAATTGGACCATACAGATTGTCGAGTGCTAAGGGTGTGATGCATCTCACTTGCTTAGCGTAAAAAGTGCGATGCATATTGGAAATACCTTTTGTAGGGTGCAATGGGTGAGAGTAGACAATTGAATTTTCCCAGGGATGAGTTAGAGATCATCAATCTCCAAGTGGAATCAAGAACTATCAGAGAGAGGACACTAATCAAAATCCCAGAAGTTGACTTACCCCCCTGCAATTATCTATATATGGATCCCTCATCCCAGAGATCCAAAGGCTGGAATATTGTATCTTGTAAGGAAGTGTTTTTGGTTTCTTGGTGGAATATCATAGTGTTGGGTGATCTAAGCTTTTCATGTGGTGAAGAAGGGCTTTCATGCTGGGAGGATGGCACTAGGTCAGATCAATGGGTTGTAATCCTCTCTTCTAATCTCTATACCAATAAAGCTATTCAATTTTTCCTCCACATTCTTGTATGTTCTAATATATGCATGTATGTGGTCAATATATATTTGGTCCTATATTGCTTATGATTGTAGATCTCTTCACTTTGAAAGTATTATGCTGCTTTGACTTTACATGTGCTCTTTGAAGCGGAGTGGTCAAGGGAGGAGCAGCAAAGATCTATCAAAGGGGAGAAGGAACAAGCAGAGAACCAAGTGAAAGATCGAGGTTGGTATTCTTTTCTCTTCTCCTATCTACTTCTCGTAAAGGAAAACCAAAGTAACTTTAATCTTTTTGTTTCTAAGATAGCTACCCGTCTGAGTGGGACTAGTAGCTCTGCATAGACACTGGATTTCTCGATAACAAAATGTCGACTCTGCTGGGGAATGAGTAGTTTGTTTTCTTGTCTATATTTGTTTGCTTTATAAACTTACAGACAAAGCCTGAAGTCAAGCCAACTAGCCTTCGAACTGCATTTTCTAAGAAAGTGCAAAGTAGATCAATGCTACTTTAATCTATCTCCGGGTTTTGTTTATAAACTGAAAAATTGATTTGCAAACATCCTAATTGCCCTAGTGGTGGCTCAAGTAGCCTCATTAGATCATCCCCTGTGATTTACATTTATTGACTATCATTTTCTTAGCCTAAATCCCTTAACTAAGCTGAAAACTGTGACCCAGAACCAAGTTGAAGTCTCGTCCCTGGACCATCGAACCTTCTCCTCTTCGGAATCTAGATGCATCACACCTCCCGTGTGCAGTAGATGAGATGCATCACACTTTCCCTGTGTTACATGTGCGATGATCAGATAAGACCTCTTCTACTTCCAGATTTTGGTTTTTTGTTCACTCCCTTCAGCTTTATTCAGAAGTTTTGCTGTCTGTGATCAATATACCTCTGTGGAAATTCCCTTCCTTTTCAGGATTCAACCTCTATAATACAAAAAAATGTAAATTTTTTTATGTATTGTTCACCATTTATAGTCCTCTTTTACAAAGAAGTAGCGTAATCAAGTTGTCGTCTTTTGATTTGAAAGTGTCACAAGTGTCGTTTTTAGTCAAAGAAAAGAATCCTATTATTCTTGATGGTCGATTAGATTGTTACTCTTGTATTTGATTTGAATTAGTAGTTTTTCAAGTGTCGAAAGCAATTTTCAATTCAAATCGCAAAGTGTCGTCATTATCTTCCTTTCGTTTTTTTGGAAAGAAAGTCATTAGTACTATCGCTTGAAATGATTCAAATTTGTACTTAGCATTATTTTTGTCATTCACACATCAAGAAAGCGAAAAAAATACATGCATGTGCATTTACATTTAGACTACTTGTTGATTTTGATTTAGGACAGTGCATCTAGTGTGTGCTCTCTGATTTTTGTTGAAAGATTCCTGCTTCTCTTTCCTTAGTAGCTAGGATTTTCATTGCAAAAATAAGATTAAACGATTATTTATCATCTTAGATTGCATTTGAGGAATTGTATATATACATCACATGGTGGACCTGAAAGGCAAACTTCTTAAGAAATATCAACTGTAAAATAAATTCAATGAACATAAAAACGCTTTGGAACCTAACGCACAACATTTAGAAGTCTAGGCTAGAGACGTATTTCGACGTCGTAAAGCCTGGTAACTATTGCTTTCATCATAGGTTGGGTGATTCCTCCTCTTTGAGATGACAAGTGCCAGTACAGACTTGTTCTCCCACATCCATCGAGTATATACTAGGAGACCACAATAGGCTATATCCTTTATCCTTAGGAAGTCATGTCTGCCGCCCTATCGATCGTAATGCACTGAACACAGCATTCGAGAAGATTGACTTCCATACCGTAAAAAGTATTGTGCAGTTTTGTGATTGGTTTGGTAATCCCTCTGTCTAGACTTCCAGAGTAGTCTCTTTCGTTCCTTTTCAGACTCCTTAAAGGAAAAGTTCCATCTTAGCACTTGTCACTTCATGCTCATTAAAAATTGAAGGCGACTAGAGTCATCTTTTGCTTTTTCTCGACTCTTAAAAATTTAAAAAAAAAGTTGTATCAAAGCGTCTAAAATTCATTAAATTCAGAATCGTTTTTTCCCTTTATTTTCAGTTGATCAAGTAATCCGTAATCATGGAAGAAAGTCAATCAAAACCTCGTCGTTCACTGAGACTTACGAGTCAACCGTCTTTGACTCTGGAAACGAAACTATTCCAGACAAAACAAACTTGTTTAACTGGATCAAAGTACCCTGGTTTGGTTGGAACAAGTGTTCTGACATCCTCAGAGACTCCGGTTACTCCAACCATTTCTGGTATCCCTGCCTCTACAGAAGAAATTCTGCAGCCACAAGAGGACATTAGAATTGATCCTAGTGTAACGGTAAACACTTCTAGTCCTAAACCGGCTCCTTCTACAGCTGATTCGGATGTTGTTATTCCCCAAACATTTGTCACTGCAGAATCTATACCTTCTTCGGCACCAGAAATATTTTACGGTCCTGACGGTCTACCTCTCCCACCTAGATTGACTGCTATAGAAGAGATTGTGGAGGATCCTCTGTCCAGTACTCCATTGCATTTTGGAGATGGGATCACCCTATATCCTTCTTCATCAGAAGTTAGTCTCCCTTCATCACAAGTTCCTATAGAATCACTAGGAAATATCTTGGATAGACTAGACATGTCTGAACAACCATCGACATCTAGGACTGTGTCATCTGGTGCAGCATCAACAGAACCTCCTGCTGCTACTCCAACTATGTTCGTCGATATACCATATGTTCCAACTAGCTCTCAACTGCTAGATGGAGTCTATCTAGGGACTGTTTTGACAGCATGGTCTATTCCCGTTTGTTCATCTGGAATAATATCTGGAATCTCTTATGTTGAGTCTCAACAAATTGATCCTTCGCAATAGTATCAATTTTGGTAGTCCTGTCCCCAAAGGCCAATCGTTCCTTTGAGCACTGGATTGCCACCATATGGGGGGCAGTATACCCTTTCATTGTTTCCTATGGGAGAACAACCATATGGGAGTTTGCAACATAATTCGGGTCATGCTGGAATTACATCCAGCGGTTGGGTGCCAATACTACCTCAACAACCAAGAGTTGTATACTCAATGCAATAAAGCCTACCTATGTCAAATATCCCCACTACACCAGCCATTGTGACAGTGTCACAAGTACAAGCATTGCCTGTTGTGTGCTAACCTCAAATTTCTCAAGTTGTAATACAACAGCCTCCTGTTTCCACGACACAGCCGCAATCACCGATTAGTGGCTCCCTAACTGGAGCAACCCAGGTTCAAATGGATAATATTACCCCTCATCTTGGTAAAATGGTCAATATTGGACAACAACAAATGGTTTCACAGCCATGGCTGATGCAATATCAACAATCGCAATTCCAATAAGCTTACCAAGGATCTGAGCAACAAATCTTTGCGAGTAATGGGCAACCGTATATTCAAAACGGTCAACATCAATTGTTTTATAATGGTTATGCTCATCAACCTTACCAAAGTTATTAGCATCAAATGAATTATGCTAGTATGCAAAGACCCACTATTCAGGAGATACCATCCTATCTTGGGTATGCTTCGCCGAACCTGAATCAACAGTTTCCCTTTGTGGCGACTTTAGAGTTACCAAATCTAAATCAGCTAGCAAACAATCCAATTTCTTATGCCCCTTGGTGGCCGGAGATTCGTCATAAACTTCCATCAGATATTCATAAATTTAATGGAAATCTGGGTGAAGACCCGTCGAATCATGTGATGACCTTTCATCTATGTTGTTCATCCAACACTCTAAATGATGATTCGATTAGGCTTCACCTTTTTCAGTGAACACTAACTAGTCCGGCAGCAAAATGGTACATTGAATTGCCTAGAGCTTCATTCGATAACTTCAGCATCCTTGCTGCAACCTTTTTAACCCATTTTCAATTACCTATAAGGTACAAAACAGGAACAGAGCTGCTTACCAATTTCAAATAGACGACGGCCACTCATATATCTGAGCATATCCATGAGTGGCGATGTCATCGTAGAATGGTAAAAACATATGTTCCTGATCAGTTGTTAGCTGAATGGTTTATTAAGTCATTGTTACCTTCTATAATAAAAGATATGGCAAATGGAGGGGTCGTCACTGAAGAGCAATTCATTGCTCATGAGCAATATCTGGACTTGATCTATACTCAGTCTGGCACGCTCTATGACAAAATCCTTGATGCTCCCAGACCAGAATTTTCCATTCCTCCTGCTCCTAAATCAAACAAGGACTCTCATGCCGGTGAGGCGTGATAGGTACGCCAAGCATGAAATTGACAAAGGCTACAACTAAGAAAGCCCATAAGATTTATGATCAAAGTGCAAATGAAGAACTTCTTGCCTCGGAGGTAAACGTCGTGTCGACTAACAAAGGCAAAGAATCGAAGCAACCAGGAGGAAAGAAGAAAAAGAAAGGGAAAAAGAAGAAACAGGAGGGGACGTTTCCTAAAAAATCTTCTGCAAACCCTTCTAGGCAAAGGAAACCCCCTGCAGGGTGTCTGATATGTGATGAGGATCATTAGACAAGAGATTGTCCACATAAAGCTGAAGTTAATAAACTCTTTAAGAGTTCAAAAACCTCGGTGGTATTAACTGATCCATTTCCAAACCTAGGAACCAATATGGTTGCTAGTGATAATGCTTCCCCATCCCAAGTACTTATGTTGTCCATTTCGAAACAAAAAAAATATGCTTTGATATCGACAAGGAATAAAGATTACGAGAATCCACAACTGTCGAACAACAAGGCTACTGATCAACCTAGTAGTTCGACAACAACTTCGACCGAAATTGTGCAACCCATCATTCCTGAATTGACGATAAAGCCACCAAAGGGACTAGTACACAAATCGACATTTAATTCTTGTGCCAGAGTAGCACAAAATTATAATATAGTAAAGGACTTGGCTCAATCGCCGTCCACTATGTCGACACTTGAGGTATTGCAAAATTTCCCCTCCCAAAAGCAGGCTCTATTACTAGCAATAGGTGGGATTGACCCAGCGGATTCCAATCTTGTGGCCTTTAATCATAAAGGATATGAACCTCACTTACCAGCTCAACTCGCTTTCCTCATCCAAGTGAAAGCCCTCAACAAAACTGTTCATCGAACAATTATTGATGAGGGGGCATCTACATGTATTATGTCAATGAGTTGCTAGAAAACTTTAGGCTCATGACCCTTGTCACGATCGTCAATGATGTTAAAAGTCTTTGATGGATGAACATACACTCCATACGAGATTTTAAGTAACTTGCAAGTCGAACTGGGGGGCAAAACAATAGAAATTGATGTTGAAGTTATTGATGGAAACCTCGATTACAACATCCTACTGGGAAGGCCCTGGATTTATGCTATGGCTGCTGTTGTGTCGACATACTTTAGAAATATTGCATTTCCTTTCCAAGGAGGAATTACAATTGTCGACCAACAAACATTTCTCCCCAACAGTTCACAAGTTACGAGAAGCATTCCGATGATCCATGGAAGCTCTCAGTCACTTCAAAATATCGGAGTAGGTCTACTAAAAGACCCTACATTGATGGATACTTTTGCCCTACCGCCTCCAAAAAATCTGGCGGAAGTGGCCACGGTGGAAACCTGCAATATGATATCTTCTATATCTAAAAGATTCAAAAGATTCCTAAACATTTTGTCATCATGGATCATCGCCATTTTAGAAATATTGTAGCAATCAATTTTCTTGGCCTCGGGGGCAAACCCAAATCAACGCTCATCGAGTGTTTGGATAGATAGGTCTAAGGAATATGGCACCTCTTCAAATCCTTGGTTGCATGTAGATTCTACAGACAAAGGAATCATTCAGTTAATGATGATAGGAGAGGCACCATGGGAAGATTACCACCATCAGTCCCATCTTCCGGATTTCCATGAAGATTATTCCAGTAACCTTAATCATCCTTTAGCTTTTGATTTTCTATCAAAAACTGTAAATACGGTGGATTATGAGGATAGTTATTTTATTGTGTCAACCTCATTAAAAAATGAAACAAATCCATTTCCAAATCGAATATTTGATTACGATCTCGTAAAATCCAAGTTGAGTCTTTCAAAGATCTCGAAGGTAAACCTTCATTCCAACCACCGTGTTGAATGCAATGAAGCTTGGGGGGATGCACCTTGATTTGCGTTATTATGTTGTGGGTGTTCGGTCAATTTAGTGTGATCTAAATTGCTATTTAAAATGTCAACCCGGGGGTTCGTAAACTGACGAAGTGAAGTGTACTATATGTACTAGATAACCATTTCTTTAGTCTTTTGTTGTTTTTGAGCTTTTTTGTTTTTGGATTTATTTTTCCCTAATGTGTGACGGCAAGGATGAAAGTTAAGTGTGGAGTGTAGACGGTGATGGTTTCTATAGTGATTTTCTCAAACTTGAAAGTGCTCAAAAGAAAGCTTTAAAATAACTAAAATGAAATCAATTCTTGAGAGAAAATAAATGCATCAAATAGTGAACTAATGACAATGGCCCAGTATCCTTGCTGCCGAAATGAAAAGAAAGTAAAAACTAAAAATAACTCAAACTTAAAGCAAAACAACTAATTCACACTACTTAAATTCTTCAGATTCTTTACCCTTCAGCTCAATCTACTTTGTGGGAAGTAATCATGAACAAGTCAAGCAATATGATATCTAAATGGAAAGAAAGTAAATTGCATAAAAGAAACTAATCACACTACTTGAACTCTTCAAATCCTTTACCCTTCAGCTCAATCTACCTTGTGGGAAGTAATCATGAACAAGTCAAGCAATATGATATCTAAATGAAAAGAAATTAAATTGCATAAAAGAAACTAATCACACTACTTGAACTCTGCTGGTCCTTTACCATTCAGCTCAATCTACCTTGTGGGAAGCAATCATGAGTAAGCAATATGATAACTAAATCACACTACAGTTAGTAATATTCTGATTTCTTGCTGATAGAGTCACTTGACCATAGAAAGAAACCATAAACTGATGAGCAGTATGATATCTAAATAGCAGAAAAATAAATAAGCAAATCACAACTTGAAAAGGACAATGCTGAATTCAAACTTCAGAAAATGAAAGTTAGCAGGAAGGACAAGATGATCTCATATGCCAATAGTTATCAAAAAGATGAAAATTTGCCCGGGATGCCTAAGAAAACCTGCAGAAAAGCACTAATCAGTTGACAACTTATAAGAAAACAAAGGTGAAAATATAAACAGCAGAAACATCAAACAGTATATTATGTACAAGCTAATGATAAAAGAACAAAAACATAATAAAACTAAATGAAAAATTTACAAGGCTTCAGCGTGTAGGGGCCCTCTGACACTTCAGCCAGTCAACAAGTAATCACACGGATGAACTCAGAAAATTCTTCTCATGTATTAAAACAGCAGCATATAAAAACAACAGTGGGGTGATAACCAGCAGTTCAGAACTCACATAAACAGTTCAGAATTTACATATATCAAAAATCTTTTTTACAGCGTTCCTCGACACATTATTTATAATGCCAAAATGCTAAAGATAATTAACAAACTCCTACGCTATTAACTGCGTTTCTAAAGACACGTAGATCCCTTCAGCCGAGATCTAGTGTAACTGTCATCATGTCTCTTAAATCTTCGGAGTGGTAGCTGTTGGATTCAGGTCTCGGGAACGATCTCCAGGTGTGGTGGTGTCTTCGTGGGCTGAGGACTGTGCCACGTAACATTCACGTGCTCAAAATAGTGACGTGCCACTGCTGAACTCTTTGGTTGGCCTTATCTTTGACTTTCGTTGACCGTGACCTTCCATGGATGATTTGGCTAATTTGAAGGGACACATTCCATGTATCCGCCACCTGGAGCTTGCCCATGTAGCTCGTTTCTTCATAGGAAACCTGTAGCATAGCTTTTAACAAAATAGTTGCGGAATCCTGTGCTAGTTGCGGAAACTTGTGCTGGCTGCGGAAACTGACAAGTTTCCACAGCTGCATGAACAAAAAAACTAAACCAAACAACAGTCATAAGCATAGTCAGAAAACCATATAAAAAGTTCTTTTTAGACTATAATGCAATGATTTAACAATTGGGTGGATGAAGTAAGTGGAAAAAGAAGGCTGAGAGGGTGTATAGGAAGGTGCACGTTTGAGGCTCAACAGTGATCGATGGTCGATCAATACTACAACACGCATACTCAGACTGTTCAAGAAATACAACACACAGGCATACAATATCAACATTGAAACACACTTTATATTATACAGTGTAGTTACATTCTAAGGCATTTTAGCCTTAGAACAAGCTCCCTCTTGACTACATTGTATCCCACACTCTCTTTTCATAGTTTTTCTATCTATTGTTCTATATTACTCTCTGTCTGCCTCACGATATATGTGTAGAACAGGTAGGTTCATCGTTATATAAATATTAGATCGAATCACTGAAAGGATCTGATCAATCCTCTCCTTGATTTCCTCTCACAAATCACTCAACAATGCATACATGGTAGATAATTACAAATGACAAGTCTTCTAGAGACTATTACTTCCATCAAATTAGCTCTATTTTAAAGAAAATTTCCCCAGTTTACTCCAATGGTCGACGTCTCCTCCTTCTCCACTTTAAAATTTGCATTTTGATTAAGGGGGGTCAGATGCTCCTGCATCAGACTCCCAAGGCACAAAAATTTATGACCTCCTGGTCATATGCTTCTCCTTATCCATTAGCAATTCTACCCACTTCTCAGTGGAACTGCCTTCATGATCTTCTGTGAGTTGCAACCAACCTCTGCAGTAACAGTCTTCTCTGCTACACGATACCTCACCAAGATTTCTCCTCTGAGCTTTAGTCTTTTGGCATCCTTTTGGTTCTCTCCTCTGGAACCAATTGAGCACTCCTTATTCTAGGTTGTTGCAAGTCTTCTCACCTTCCGCTGCCACTATCTGCACGATATTAAAGACCATAAACTCACCATACTTCAACAACTGTACATCTTCTCCTTCTGCTTGCAAACTCTTCCTCCTTCTCGCAGGAAATCTTCTTTGATTTCCCTGCTCTGATACCAAATGATGAAAGGAGATTTTGGGGTAAACCAATTTCCCCTTTCTTTATAAATTTTGATCTCGAGGCCTGTGGGTTATGGCCCACTAACTATCGGAAGCGTTATTTGATGTGTTTAAGCCTCAAAACCCGGCCCACAACACTTTATCAGATTTTCCTATAAAAACCCGAGACCATTCATTTAATCGGAATGCATGGATGCACATGAAATACACGGAAAACCCGTCCAAGCGCCTAAACTGAACTTCAAATATTTATGCACCTAGACCTATATATCGTCGGGTCCACACATCCGGTCCATCGACATCCCGCTACACTCTCCATTCACCAATATCTGATCGACCTGATCTCCACAGTCCATTTCTTTCTCTGATCCAATGGCTATCGGCGCATCGTTGAATCGCATATCGGCATTCCACCACACCATCCCTTGACCTCTGTCTAATGTGATTTGCGACTAAATCTTGACCATTGATATGGCGCTTGATCCAATGGTTTTCACTTAGCTTGATCAATCAACTTGCGCGACAATCCTCCATCGTCAATCTGCACTCAAAGGATTTGACGGTTCACAACGATTTCGGGTAGACAACAAGTACGAGGATTAACCACCCGAAAAGTGGTTTCCTCTCTCCTCCTCATTGCTACGTGTCACTTGACGAGTGGAATCGGGTGCTAACCCTTGAATACCACTTATGGGTTTGAGGCCGCCCGAAATACCACTTCCGTTGTTTAAAACCCGCTCTTCGCTGATTATCTTCCACGCTCTTTCACCATGCGTTGACCATTGATTTCTTCCATCGGATGTTTCTAATGGTTCCTTTTGGTTCCTCTGTACTTTGTTCAGGACCGTTGATCTCTAAGATCCAACGCATCATGTGCATTCTCTCATTCATTTTCCATTTTATGGATTCTTTGCATTAATCCAATTCCTCTACCATATACCATTTCACACACGACATAACAATTAATTCGTTTATCTTTAGATCGCCATCAATCCTCGTAGTGATCGATGGTCGATCAATACTACAACATGCATACTCAGACTGTTGAAGAAATACAACACACAAGCATACAATATCAACATTGAAACACACTTTATATTATACAACATAGTTACATTCTAAGGCATTCCAGCCTTAGAACAAGCTCCCTCTCGAGTACATTGTATCCCACACTTTGTTTTCACATTTTTTCTATCTATTGCTCTATATTACTCTCTGTCTGTCAAACGATATATATATAGAACACGCAGGTTCATCATTACAGAAATATTGGATTGGATCACTGAAAGGATCCGATCAATCCTCTCCTTGATTTCCTCTCACAAATCACTCAACAATGCATACATGGCAGATAATTACAAATGACAAGTCTTCTAGAGACTCTGTTAATTCCATCAAATTAGCTCTATTTTAAAGAAATTTTCCCTGGTTTACTCCAATGGTCCACGTCTCCTCCTTCTCCGCTTTAAAATTTGCATTTTGATTAGGGGGGGTCAGATGCTCCTACATCAAGTTCTGCAAGACAAAAATTATGTCTACATATTGTGGTGATGTGTTGAAAACTTCTGAGATTGGTGGAGTCGCCTACTCTTCCTATTCATCTAATTTTGCAATAAAATTGATGTCTAACACATTACAATTAGACTCTGCCATGAGTTTTTCTAACCCTTGACCCATGATAAGCTTTGTTGGTATGATTTCAATATCATATTCCATAATGGTTGCAATCCATTTGCCCCTTCTACCATCTGGATCTGTTTGAGTGAGAATGTCCTTAACAACTGCACTTGGGACAAAATAAATAATGTGTGAATGCAGAATATAAACCCTGAAATATTTAAGTGCATTTACCAATGAAAATGCATGTTTTTCCATGATGTTGTATTTCAGTTATGCATCTCTTAATGCTTTGCTGAAAAAGGCAATTGGTTGTTCATGTCCTTCATCATTCTTCTGCAACAACACAATTTGTATTGTATGATCAGATGCAAAAGAGAATATCATGAAATCTTTTGTAAAATCAAGACTTATTAGAATTGTTGCAGTTGTTAATGCCTTCTTGACCTTAGTGAAAGAATCCTTTGCATCATTATGCCATTTGATTTCAGTATCCTTCTTTAACATGTAAGTTATTACTTTTAAGATTTCAACCAAATTTGGTATTAAATCTCCAAAGGAATTTTATTTTTCTAATAAGGGATTGGACTTCTTTTTTGTTCCTAGGGGGATCTATTTTCAATATTGCTTCCACTCTACTAGGGTCAATTTTTATCCCATCCTTTGAGATGATGTGTCCTAGTCATTTTCCCTCTTCGAAGCCAAAAAGCGTTTTCTTAGGGTTAAGAGAGGTACCAAGTTTTCTACACTTTTCGAAAACTCTCCTTAAATGGAGAAAATGTTCCTCGTCTTTCTTTGAGAAGACATTGATATCATCCAAATAAATGACTATAAACCTACCTAATTCATCTGCAAAGGCAATATCCATTTCACTTTAGAATGTAGCATCAAAATTCATTAGATCGAAAGGCATTTTCACATACATGAAAGTTCCCTAGGGTGTTGTAAACATTGTTTTCTCTTGGTCGTCTCGATGTACTAGAACCTGGTTGTAACCAGAAAACCCATCTAATAAGGAATTCTCGCCGATCCAACTACCTTCTAGATGATGTGGTCCATTTTGGGTGGATAGTTGTATTTCAAAGAAGCTTTATTGAGATATCTAAAATCAATACATAGTCTAATCTCCCCAGTGTTTTTTCTAGTAGGAAATATGTTTGATACCCATTTTGAAAACTGCAAGGGTACAATTATTTTGGCATCATACAGTTTTTTAACTTCTTTCTCAACTAGGGGAAAAATCATTGGGTTGATTCTTATGAGTTTCTATTTAAAAGGTTTATGGTCTTCTTTTATAGGAATTTTATGTTGTATAATGCTAGTGTTATAGGACTTTAAATCCTCATCACTAGGAAAATACATCCATGAATTCTTTGAAAAGCTCTATGCACTTCTGTTTTTCAGCAGAAAACAAACATTTGGACGATTTAACTATTTTAGGCTTTTCTTCATTTCTTATGTTGCATTCTTCCACATCGACTCCAGTAGGTTCTATTTTAGATTTTTTAGCCACATCATTAAAATCAAATAACTATTCTAAGGGAGCTAACCCTCTAGGCAAAATGTTACCCTTCAAATTTCTCTAACTCTTCTTTATCTTTATCTAATTCATTTAATTCTACTTTATTCATCATCTTATCTACATTATTATCTACATCACAATCTATGTCTATATTGGCACACTTGAATTCATCCTTTGACTACAAAAAAATTTCAATTTGTTCATTATTACCAAAAACTTTCCAGTACCCGATATTATCTGGGACAGCTGGTCTGTTTTTAACTTCAACTATGTACTAGTGACTTGGGCGATATGGCATTTTGCAAGTACTAGTTGAAGTAGCCATACCATCAACTAGGATATTTTGACCTCTTGGAATGACAAAAAAATCATACTCAACAAAACAATCAAGGAAATCTAGAACAACATTCCTATAAGCCCTTAACATTGGATGTTTAGTTGAGTATTCCCCTTTGATTTGTTTAATTATGAGTTCATAATCTCCACGAAATTCTTTTGGCACCTAATTTTTGCAAAATTTGCAATCCTAGAATTAAGGCTCCATACTCAGCTATATTATGGGTACATTGAAAATTCAATTTATATGAATGTCCTTCTGATTTATTAGTTTGTGAATTGAAAACCCACACACCTGCTCCTGATCCTTCCTTGCTTATAGCTCCATCAAAACCCATGTTCCATAAAGGCTCATTTTCTTCATTTAGTTTTACAATGTCTGTTTTGATTTCTTCCATCTCACACAAATCATTTTCTAGGTTAGGGACATTTTCTTCTATACCTCCATCATTATACAAGATAAAAGAGTCTAGGTCTGAATGGATTGAATATGAGGGATGGTTATTTGGTCTATCTTGACTACTAACCATGTATTTCATTAGTACTTCTATGTAAAGTCTCCTAGGCTAACCAAACAAAGGTATGGTAGCATAACTGATATGCATTCGTAGGGTGCCTTTCAGCTTTTCCCCCCATGATCTAGAGAGTAGCATTCCATACTTTGGGGGTATGTCTGCCACTATGATATCCATAACTAGGCTTCTGGAAGGGGTTTGAGCTAGGATGACACAAAGGTCTTTGATAATACCAAGGTATCTTACCTTGCTAAAATAAAATGAATACAAATTTTTATATGGCCTAGTGATGTCAAGATTCAATTTCTCCATTATGGCTCAAGGCATTAAATTCTGAGAAACACCATAGTCAAGCATGGCATTGTGAAGGATTTTATCAAGGACATTGAGACTGGCGTAGAAAAGGGGAACAGTTCCATCCTTGGGTTTACCATCTACCTCTAGACCAAACAAAAATTCAGGCTTATCCTCAGTGAGGTTTACAGTATTTTTTCCTTCTCCTACTTTTAAGGCTTTTATTACTTGTTTCTTGTATGCATTTGTATTCATCAATTCAATGAGGGGGATTGAAATTTTAACTTTAGCCAATTCATTTTCTATGTTGAAAGAGGTTTGAGGCTTCTGTTTCCTTGATGTTTTTATCCTGTTTTTTAAGGTTTTATTTTTTAGCATTTTCTTTGGATTGACTGAAGGAAGGAACATCTTTAGTTTGAGTAGAAGAAGGGATATCAATCTGAGTCTTGGGTGGATTAATAGCAATCTTTTTGGAAGGAGTATCAGGGATTTTTTTCGGAGTATCAACAGTTTTTCTACTCCTGAGGTTATATTGTCTATGCACTTCCATTATGGAATTTTGATAACCTTCTCTGTATTCTTCAGACTCTAATGGAATTGTTTCTAGTTGTGAAAGCAGAAATTGATCTTGCTCTTCTTTGGTCAAAAATAAATGATCAATTTTTGTTTCCCCAAATAAATTAATTTGGTTTTCCTCTAAATATTATTTTGGCTTCACTTCTTCTTCGGCATAGTTTTCCTAGAAAGGAGGCCTAAGTTGCTAATCATTAGGGCCCCTATGTTCCCTTTTTTATCAAAAATGGATTTCTCCTCAGATTCTGATTTCTATTTTGAGAATTTCCTTGGCTATCCCTAGGAGGGGTTTTATCAACCACTGTCATCCTTTCCATGGTTTTGACTAGGTTGTATAGGTTTAAGTCTGATGAAGAAGAGGAATGTTCCTACTAATGGTAACACTTCTTTCAGTTTTAAGCTTGGCTTTTTTGGCTAATAAATTAGCCGCTACTTTGACAATGTTACTTTGAATTTCTTCAAGTTGGTAGTGCCTTTTTCTCTTAATTGGTAGGCCATGTCAACATCAAATCCTTCGGGGAAATGAATGAGGGCTTTATAGCAGCTAGAATGGAATTATAGAATCGATTAAACCTATCATAGTATTCTTCAACAGTTTAATTTGGGCCTCTTTTTAGATTTTTATATTCATTTAAAATCTGAAGGGGATTCTTTTAGTTTCCCATCTATTGAGGAAATGTTGATGAAACATGGTAAGATGATTTATGGTAGTTGCTGGTAAAGATTTAAACCATTTTCTTACCTCTCCATTAAGGCTTTGGGAAAAAAACGTCATCTTCACATTTTCTTCACCAACCTCCCGAAGTTCAAAGTAGTCATTCATTTTATCTACATGTTGTTGCGCAGTGATGGCCCCAGTGCCATCAAACTAAGGAATCATACTTTGATAGTCTTAAGGCATGTTATGTAATTGGGTAGGTAAAACCAGGGAAGCATATTGAGTTGTCGTGACTGGTATATGGGGATGAACAATAGATGAAACTGTAAGAGGTGCATATGTGGAAGGGATTAAAACAGTTTGAATTACGATTTGTGATGTTAATGGGGAGGTAGTGGAAATTGTTGAAGAGATGTAACTAGTGGAAACAAGATGTAAAGATTGTGTGATGGGAGAGGAAATTGAGATTGATAAGGATGAAAGTTCAATTAATTATTGGATGTAAGCTTTATGGATAGCTTGGTCTAGGTTTGTCACTAGGTCTTTTAATTTTTCAAACTGTTGGAGAGCTTGTTTGTAAAAATCCTCGTCTGCAGAGTTATGTTCAGATATTTATGGTGTTAAATTGGAAACTAGGGCCAAACTCCGTGTGGGTCATCTTATTTATGGCATTTGATATTTTCTTAGATCCCTCTCATTGAGAGGTGTCGGATTGATCTAAAGATCATCCGATTCCGATAAGTATTCATGGAGATATGAATTTATTTATGTTATAAGACAATTCATTAAGGTCAACCAACAACCAAATAAACCCTACAAGTGCTCAAAGTTTTAGTATAAAAGGAGATGACTTGAGAGTCATTTCCCACACACTTCTCCTAAGATCTCTCTCCACTCGTTTGGATTTTGTGGTTAGAGATATCAAGAGGGGGAAGTCCTAGGTGCAGTAAAGAAAGGGTTCAATACACAGCAAATCAAGGTGCCCTAGACGCAGTTGAAGAGAGGAACATCTAGCCACAGTTAGGGGATCTAGTCATGCCCTAGCCACATCAAAAGAAGGTCTAATGCAGTCATATATTTGTAGTTGAAGAAGGTTTCCTATACTTTGTATAGCGAAGGCCTATCCAAGATCCTAAGAGGACCTAACCATTGTCATATCAAGCCCTAGGCTCTATGTTTCCCTATGGAGAAGCTTATACATTGTCCTAAGGGTGGTATGGATATACTCTAGCCACAACAGCCTAGAAGAGAACAGGAGGAGTTTTGGAGTCTGGACGGCGTGGAAGAAAGGGATCCAAAGTATGCTACAGGAGGCTGAGTGGCTGAGGCAAGTGCATATTGTTTTAGGGGTGGAACAGTGATGTAAACAAGGTCCGAGTTTGTTGTGTAGAGGGACGAGAAGGATGATTGTTAGGCTGAGTTCCTAAGCGTCAAATATGTTGATGTTTGGAAGTTGTTTGAGCACATTTTCGGAGGTCTATTGCTACAACAATATGGTGTGCTAGGCTGCAGGCCATAGCACATAGCTAGAAGCTGCATGAGGGTTGTCAAGGGTGGACATACCCTAAGCAAGCAGCGTGGGTGAGGAGGAGACTTTTGAGGGTATGTTGCAGCCCTAAAAGAGTTAGTTTGTTAACTGTGGGATGAATTATGTAAGTATATAACAACAGTATGCATAGTACATTTGTTATGGAAATAACTCATAAAACGATAGAAAGAGAGATAAATGCCTTAGAAATAAGCCTCTTCGAGGGGAAACCTCCTTTACATTACACAAATGAACAATTCTTGGATGATACAAATGACAAGACCTCCTTTCTATATATAATCAGAGCTGACATAACAATGATAATGTAAGGGCACAATAATAAAAATAGTGGGCTTCTATGGGGCACAATAATAACAATATGGGGACTACATGAGCACACCAATATAATAAGGGGGTTGTATTAATAACAATAAGGGGTTACATTAGTAGTATAGGGTCCTAACATGCCCCTCTCCTTCAAAAAGTGTTGTCCTCAACGCTTGAGTGGTTCTTAATGCTTATGTATAAATTCTTGTCCTCCCATGTGGAATCTTCAGCGGGTAAGTTCTTCCACTTGATGAGATACTCTGAAATTGATCTATTTCATAGTTCTTGATTTCTTGGTTCTGTAACTGCTTCAGGTTCCAATATGATTTTTCCTTTCTTGTCAAGTTCTCGCAATATTGTTTGCACTGGGAACTTCTGCAACTTTTGAATGAGATCCCACTCCTTTGGGCATATGGATATCTGTAAGGCTTGATGTTTGGAGGAACACTTCCTGGAATCAAATGAATAGCATAATCATGATCACAAATAGGTGGGAGGCCTTTGGGAGTCTCAAATACCTTGGAATGATTGTCCAAAATGTTTTGAAGATTTGGAGAAATACATGATTTCGATGTGGGATCCTTTAGTGAACATGATTGTGCAATTACACCATGTTGTTATTTATTTAGAAGCTTTGTCATGCTCTTTCCCGGTTTCCCTTTGATACCCCTCAATTCAACTTCCTTTCCTTCACAAAAAAAATTCAAGAAAAGTTCTTGAAAATTAAAAGCTATCGTACCCAAAGATTAGCCATTAGACTCCTAGTAAAACATCAGTGCCACCCATTGGAATGGAAAGCATTGGGCTATTCAATACATATTCTCCCATGGATAGCTTGATATTATGGAACTTTCCATAGAAATTTATGGTTCCTCCACTTGCAACCATCACTTGACACTCTAGTGCTAGATATAGGAAGCAATTCAGTTCCTTGGCTATCTTACAATGAATAAAATTATGGGTACTGCTCGAATCAATCAACATTATTACCTTTTTCTTCTTGATATGTCCTTCTATCTTGATAGTTTGACGGGTGGTAGTTTCTTCCAATGAATTACAGTATATGGTCGGATTCATTTCTTGATGCTAGATGTGATCTTTCACTTCTTGAACATTTTTCTTCTTGATATGTCTTTCTATATTGACAGTTTGAGGAGTGGTAGTTCCGGACAATGCATTACAAGATATGGTTGGATTCATTTCTTCTTTCTCGATGTGATCTTTCACTTCTTGAACCTTTTTCTTCTTGATATGTCCTTCTATCTTGAGAGTTTTAGGAGTGGTAATTACGGCGAATGCATTACAAGATATGGTCAGATTCATTTCTTCTTTATCGATGTGATCTTTCACTTCTTCAACCTTTTTCTTCTTGATATGTCCTTCTATCTTGAGAGTTTGAGGAGTGTTAATTATTGCCAATGCTTTACAAGATATGGTCATATTCATTTCTTCTTTATCTGGGGTTGGTTCTTGGTGTATATCCTCTTCTTTTGATGTGTCTTGATCATTTTCTTCCTCCTCTTCAAAATCGATGTAAAATAATTTCTTCTCGGCACACTTATGGCCTTTAATATATTTGTTATCACAATTGTGACAAAGCCCTTTTGCTCTTTTTTCTTCCAATTGTTGTGGTGTCAACTTTGTAGGTTCTGGAAGGCTAGGAGAAACAACACTTCCATCTTTATAGTTGTGAGGGGTAGACTTCCTTGTTGCCATTATTTCACTTTCAATTTTTCTTTCCAACCTAAATGCCTTCTCCAATGAATCAGGTTCCCGAAGACGAACCTCGTGTTGAATGTTATCCTTTAAAATCCCTATGAAGACATCAACAATTTTCTTCTTTGGAATATCATTTACCCTTATATTCAATTTTTGGAAGTCCTCAATGTGCTTTTCTATTGAACCCTTTTGTTTGAGATTTATCAATTGGCTAAAGAAGGTGTTTCTCTTTGTATCCTCATAATGTGCCATCATTTCCTCCATGAAAATTGACCAAGTAACAAGTGGTTTACGAGAGCAAAGCTCTGATACCATAAAAATTAGTCTGGTTCTAAATATGAAGATGCAATACGTACTTTTTGTAACAGTTGCACCTCATGTAGATCAAAATATTGCTCCATCTATAGTATCCAATTTATCGGATCCTTGCCATCAAACTTCCTCACATCGCCTTTTCTTGATTTTAGGAGCTCGATCTTGAAACAACTGTAACTATGTAATTTCGGATCTTCCAATTCTAAAATCGCGACCTGTCGTAGCCCTCTGCATCCTCTTTCTAGTGCCACCAGTCTAATCGAAATTGGATTCTCCAAGAAAGAGTTATGCACAATCTCCCAATATGACCCGAATATATACATTTTCAAAAGAGCGAACTTGTATGCAGTGCCACATGCCACTGTTTTGACCTTCATATCTGAAAAATATACACAGAAAACTACAGTTTGTCCTCTTTCTATAACTTTTTATGAAATTTCAATATGATGCTCAAAGAGATAGTTATGACGATTTCCCCAGGTCACCTTTTTGGAATGTAATTCGGGAGTCTGCAAAAACCCTAAGTTCCTGAGATCATATCTCCGCAAATTGAGCGAGACAAGCTCTAAAATTCAAACCTGAAGTTTAGAACGATTTCGGCTCAAATGGGTTTTTTGTAGCTTCTAAAACGTCGTAGAAAAACGTTATAGAGAAAATTCCACGATGACCTGTTTGGAGCAACGAAACCCTAGAATCTAAAGCTCTAATACCCAATGTTATGGAACCAGCTCACAAAAAGATAGAAAAGAGAGATAAACGCTTTAGAAATAAACCTCTTCGAGGGGGCAACCTCATTTACATTACACAAATGAACAATTATTGGATGATAGAAACAACAAGACCTCCTTTCTATATATAGGAGTCTAAGGGGTCATAATATAATCAGAGCCGGCATAACAATAATAATGTAAGGGCACAATAATAACAATAGTGGGCTTCTATGGGACACAATAATAATAATATGGGGAATACATGGGCACACCAATATAGTAAGGGGGTTGTAATTAATAACAATAAGGGGTTACACTAGTAGTATAGGGACCTAAAAACAACAGTATGAAAGATGCAGCTCAGTGAGACACAGTAAAAGTGCAGCATGAGGGACAGTAAGCATGCAATGGTAAAACAAGCATGCAAGGGACAACAAGCTAATATATGAGATAGTTGCAAGAATGATGACACATAGGACAGCTACAAGCATGGAGTCACATGAGATAGTTGCAAGCATGGTGACACCTGGGACAACTGCAACATGGGATAGCTGCAAGCATGAAGAATCATGGACAGCAACAAGTACAGTGTTGCAAGTACATTGGGACAGCAGTGGGCATGGTGCAGCAGTGGCACAGCAGTGCTTAACACTGAGACAGCAGCAGCATGAGGTCCAGCATTGTGATGATGGGTGCAGCATGGTGCAGCACGGTGAGGTGCAGCATGATAACGAGATGCAACACTATGATAGGTGAAGGAGTCACCTTGGAGAATCAGTTGAAGCAGCATGTCTTCAATTGATCTCATGTAGAGATAATCTATTCTCTTATCTAGAAATTCTAAGTGTTGACTTCTGTTGTAAATGTATTCTCTCTCTTTGTCTCTCTCTATGTTGAACTATTGAAGACATATAAGAAGAATTGATCAAAGGTTTCCCCACATTGGGGTTTGTCCCTAGCTAGCACCACATCTTGTGTCCTCTTGTATTGGCTTGTCTTTTACGATTTATATTTATGTTCTATCTGTAGTTTACTTTAATGCTGATGTGATTGCTAATTTGGATAAGATAATGAGCTAACTGTGAAAATTGAAATAAATTTCTCTAGCATATAACATACCTAAAATTAACATGGTATCAACGTTGAGGTGAAGACAGAGCCCAAGCAAGAGTGAAATAGCAGTCATTGAAGGCAATTGGGAAAGGACAAAAGGATCAATGGATTCCTCATCCCTCTTCTAATTCACCAAGGATGAAGTCGAAGCAGAGAATATTATCAGAATGGCACAATGGAAGTTTTTGATGGCCTACCTAAAGCTCACTTCAATGGGAAGTCTGGATCTAAGGTTGAAAGGAAAGGCAGATGCCTTGGTTGAAATAATTTCAGCCATTATGCGAAGGAGTGTCCGAATGGTAGGGCCACATCACTTGATGATGATAACAATCATTCCATGGACATCTTCAATTATTAGAGGAATGGCAATGCAGGTCATCAAGGAAATGGTCGACTCTTCAAGAAAGCAAGGAACCCTAGGTATGAAGATTCAAATGTTGTTTCTGATAAGCTAAAGAAGTGTTATCTTGTATTGGCTCTCTCCTTCAGATTACTTGGGAATCTAGCTTATTGATTGTAGTGCTTCAAGGCACTCCATCGGATAGAAGAGTAATCTCCCTCTAATTTGGTAGAGATGGAAACATTCGGGGAATTATACTTGGAGCCGATGCCACCCATCCCGAAAAAGGTGTTACCCCTCAATTGAATGAGGGTAACTCAATTCATTTACAGAATCTCTTTTATGTACCTAATCACAAGAAGAACCTAGTGTCCATTTCGGAAATGGAAGTCAAAGGTTTCAGGGTGGCATTCATCGATGGAAAGGTACGTGTTTGAAAATATAATTTTCAAAGATGCTTTTATTCATGGGTTCAGGGTTGGAAATTTGTATCAAATTGCAGAAAGTCCATTGGGGACCATGTCAGTTGACACATACCACCAGAGGTCTGTGAGTCAGAGGATGACAAAGATGTCTGAATTCAAAATGAGCATGAAGGTACATGTCTGAGATGTACCGAAGGAAAATCTTACAAGGGGACCATTCACCTCATATAGCAGGTCCACAGGTTTGGAACAACTCAAGGAGGTTTGAGATTCATGATCGGGAATCTCATGTGTGCAAGTGGAAGAAAGCCCTCTATGGCTTGAAGAAAATCACCCCTGGTTTGATATGAGAGGATTGATAGCTATCAGATGAAGCTGAGATTCGCTAAGAGTGAAGCCGATCCAACCCATTGTTTGAAGGCTATGGATGATAGATCTCTCATACCGGCACCTTCCGAGAACGACCTATTTCTGATAGGTGCAGATCCTCTCACTTGCAGACGTAAGAGGGAGTTGGATTCTAGATATGGAATGGTAAACTGCAAGCCCCTGACTAGCTCGGGGATCTTATCTTTCAAAAGTTATATGGTGGTGATGTCGAACCAAATTTGGGAAATGCCTCTGAGTTTCATAAACTCATTTGCATTGATGTTCTTGGTGAACTTCCGCTTGGATATATGTTTTGCAGTTAGCATGGTGAGCTCATATTTGGTTGAGCCTCACTGGATTGGTGCCAAGAATCTTCTAAGATATCTTCAGGGCACAATCTCTCATGGATTGAGATACACTGCCGGAAATATGAAGCTGCACAATTATTCAAACGCTAACTGGGCAAGCAATGTGGAGGATCACTAGAGCACTTCTCAGTGCTAGTTCTTTTTGAGTTTTGCTTCGATATCATGGATCAGCAGGAAGCAGAATTTGGTTGCTATAAGCACCGTCGAGACCAAATTCATAGCCACGAGTATGATCTCATGTGAAGCTGCCTAGTTGTGGAAGCTCTTCAGTGAGTTGTTTGTACACACGAGGAATACTACAGTGATCCTCTGTGACAACCAGGGGGGATTCGATTGTTGATGAATCCTGTATTCGATGATTGCTCAAGCAGAGAGTCATCATATATTACCTTATCTGGGATATGGTAATTCAATGAGCAAGGAGGCTCCATCGCATTGAGACTGATGTATAAGCGCAGACATTTTTTCAAAGCCCCGGGGAAAGGTCAAATATGTGACTTTCCTGAATGACTTTGAGTCGTTGAGAGACCTTTGTATAAGGGTCTTGCATGTTGCATGCATTGATCTCTGGGAGCTCTGGGGGCTTGGGGTACTTACTGGAACAACACACGACCATAGGGCGACTCACCCTCCCCTAATGGTGCACTATGTAGAGGGTCAATAGCTCAATCTTCCCCTGTGATACCCCAAGGCAACTTTAGGACAGGATGATTCGTTCTCCTGTGAGCTAGGATGATTAGTTTTCCTATAGGACAGGATGATCAGTTCTCATGTCGAGGCATCCTACCCATGCAGTCTGAGACTCATGGGAAGTACCTCTCATCTGATCAATGAGTAGGGAAATAGGGTTAGGGACCATTAGTAGTACTATTGATGGACGCATCGTTGTATCTACCGTACTCCCTATGCTAGGATGACCTCCATTGATCTGGGATCAGTATGAGTGGTTTGAGACACTCTCTTGTGACGTTGATCTGGGATCAATGAAACTGATCTGGCATCAGTAAGAGTGGTATGACACACTCTCCTCATATGAAAATGACATCAGGTCAATAGAGAATGGTATGAGACATTCTCAATCAATTCTTCTTCTTCATGGTTCAGCATAGCAGAGCAGAGCTCAACAAAGCGGGGCAGTGCAAGGCACTGGTGGCAGAGATAGTACAGTCGAATAGATGGATCAACGGATGGGGTTCTCCCTAGTTGAGAGGGAGTGTTAAATTGGAAACTAGGGCCAAACTCCATGTGGGTCATCTTATTTATGGTAGCTAATATTTTCTTGGATCCCTCTCATCGAGAGGTGTAGGATTGATCTAAAGATCATCCGATTCCGATAAGTATTCATGGAGATATGAATTTATTTGTGTTATAAGACAATTTGTCAAGGTCAGCCAGCAACCAAATAAACCTCACAAGTGCTCAACGTTTTAGTATAAAAGGAGATGAATTGAGATTCATTTCACACACACTTCTCCTAAAATCTCTCTCCACTCGTCTGGGTTTTGTGGTTAGAGAGATCAAGAGGGAGAAGCCCTAGACACAGCAAAGAAAGGGTTCTATACGCAGCAAATCAAGGTTCCCTAGATGCAGTTGAAAGGGATTTAGTCATGCCCTAGCCACAGCAAAAGAAGGTCTAATGCAGTCATATATTTGTAGTTGAAGAAAGGTTCCTATACACTGTGTAGAAGAGGCCTATCCGAGATCCTAAGAAGACCTAACCGTTGTCATATCAAACCCTAGGCTCTACGTTGCCCTATGGAGAAGCTTATACATGGTCCTAAGGGTGGTATGGATATACTCTAGCCGCAACATCCTAGAAGAGAATAGGAGTTCTGGAGTCTGGACAGCATAGAAGAAAGGGATCCGAAGTATGCTATAGGAGGTCGAGTGGCTGAGGCAAGTGCGGATTGTTTTAGGGGTGGAACAGTGATGTAAACAAGGTCCGAGTTTGTTGTGTAGAGGGCCAAGAAGGATGACTGTTAGACCGAGTTCCTAAGGGTCCAATACGTTGTTGTTTGGAAGTTGTTTGAGCACATTTTCAGAGGTCTGTTGCTACAACGATCTGTTGTGCTAGGCCATAGGCCATAGCACACAACTAGAGGCTACGTGAGGGTTTCCAAGGGTGGACATACCCTAAGCAAGCAACATGGTTGAGGAGGATACTTTTGAGGGTATGTTGCAGCCCTTAAAGGGTTAGTTTGTTGATTGTGGGATGAATGTTGTAAGTATATAACAATAGTATGCATGGTACAGTAGTATGAAAGATGCAGCTCAGTCAGACACAGTAAAGGTGCAGCATGAGGGATAGTAAGCATGCAATGGTACAACAAGCATGCAAGGGACAACAGGCTAATACATGAGATAGTTGCAAGCATGATGACACATAGGACAGTTGCAAGCATGGAGTCACATGAGACAGCTGCAAGCATGGTGACACCTGGGACAGCTGCAACATGGGACAGGCTAAAGCATGGACAGTAGCAAGTACAGTGTTGCAAGTACATTGGGACAACAGTAAGCATGGTGCAGCAGTGGCACTATGTATAGCAGTGCTAAACACTGGGACAATAGTAGCATGAGGTCCAGCATTGTGATGATGGGTGCAGCGTGGTGCAGCATGATAATGAGATGCAACACTATGATAGGTGAAGGAGTCACCTTGGAGAATCAGTTGAAGCAGCGTGTGTTCAATTGATCTCATGTAGAGATGATCTATTCTCTTATCTAGAAAGTCTAAGTGTTGACTTGTGTTGTAAATGTACTCTCTCTCTCTCTCTCTCTCTCTCTCTCTCTCTCCTGAACTATTGAAGACATATAAGAAGAATTGATCAAGGGTTTTCCCACATTGGGGTTTGTCCCTAGCTAGCGCCATATCTTGTGTCCTCTTGTCTTGGCTTGTCTTGTGTGGTTTATATTTATGTTCTATCTGCAGTTCATTTTAATGCTGACGTGATTGCTAAACTGGAAAAGATATTGAGCTAACTATGAAAATTGAAATAAATTTCTCTAGCATAGAACATACCTAAAATTAACATATCGTCTTAACATTGACTCATCAATGACAGTTTCAGCTGTAAAGCTTTCAGATTTGGATCTAAACAAACTAAGTTCAAAGGGTAGATCAAATCAAATGTTTTCTATGGTAACAAATATTTCAGGAAAAGAATTGGTTCTTGGCAAAGGATTGTTACTCCCTTAACTTTCCATCAAGTTGTTCTTCCTTATCAATTTCTCAGGATTATCTAGGATATTGGGAGGATTATGATTTGGATGAGCTTTGGTATGAATTCTTCTAGGAGCCATATATATAGTATTAAACACACAATTTCAACTATGCACAAATTTTACAACCTCAAAACATTTATTTCTGAAATATAAATCTTAAATGTTCTTGAAATAAAGTCTTTGAAACAGGGAAATAAAATTTCAAACCAAGGTATGTTGTTCCCCAGTATGGTCGTCAGGATGTTATCACTCCATAATTTTTGAGGTTGTGGCAAAAATTATAGAGGTAACCACAAAACCACTTTGGAAACTAAGAATCTAGTCCTTCCAGTTTCAGAGAGGGATCTCTCTTTATGATTTAGCTTTGTTTGACTGAAGGTATTAGGCTCGCTATTAAGTTCAGGTTTGGTTTTTTTGTGTTGTTGGGTTGAAACTAGAAAGAAAGGCCATTGGGCAAATGGGGTCACAAGTTTGGAGTGATCAAATACAGAGTTTACAAGCTAAACTTACAGGGCAGGTTAGGCAAATTCATTGCATCCTTTACGATCAAAGGTGTGAAGGAGAGGAAAATATTTAGAGATCCAATTAAAAACAGAGCAGTTAAGAATTCTTATTTTAATCTTCAGGGGAAAATATAAAAATTATTCTTAAGCCAAAGACAGAGTGTACATTCAAACAAATTTTGTTCTTTATCTTCTTAAAATAATTCAAATTTTAGAATCACATATGAGAATAGAAAGAAAACAAATTGACAAGGAGAGATGCACTTAACCAATAAAAATGACACAAGAATGTTGTAAAGATTACATTGTATTACTGAAAATATGATCGATGGTGGCTCTGTGAACTTCTTTACAATACAATTCATTTTCTTCAAACAAGTCCCAACCCTTCATACTTCGAATTATGAAGTACTTGTAGAAAATATTACAAAATAGCTTGATTCTAAAGATCAAGATAGGATCCTAATAATATCTAGATATTAATTACAAACGTAGTACAAAAATTTAGGAATTTTCGAACTGCTAGAACTGCTGGCCCTATTGTTGAGGATGATTGTTGATTACTGAGCCTCCAAATTTGCTGCATTGTTTTCCTTTCTGTCGAAGATAAAAGTCACTCCAGTAATTCACACAGCTTGTCCCATCTATCTTCACTAGGGATAGAAAATTTAACTAATTTTCTATAGGTCTCATCCATATTTGTGTACTTCTGGAAAGTTGTTTTGATGATGAACAAAGGTCTAAGCTCATTATTGATGAACAAGTCGAAATCTAAGGCCTCTAGGAATTCTTTCCTTATTGTGTGCCCCTTTATAACTGCAAATCTTGACTTGTCTTGGGCAATAGTGCATAGTTTCTCCTGGTGCTCTGTCAAGCTCATGAGTTTATCTCCCATACCAATTAGTCCTAGCAGACCTTTCCTATTCAATACCTGCATCTTCTTATGAAATCTCTGTAAGCTAATTTCTAGATTTTGACATTTTTTGTCCAGCTGTAGCATAAGGTTTATTTTGGTGTGCATCCTCCTTCTAGAATAGTCTTTGCCCTGTCTTGAATTCCTAGCTGTTCTAATTCTTCGCTGTTTTTGGAATTCAAAATTTTGATAATTGTTGTTGCTTCCCCAGGCTTCTGTCCTAAGTCTATTTTGATTTGCCTTATTACCTCTTTGGACATTTGTACTAATTCTTGTTGCTTGAAAATAATCAGTATGGAAGGCCATATTTTTGTGATGGCTTCATTGTTCTATCCATGTGTTTTCTCTATCTTGGGCCAGAGTTTGAGCCATAACTGATTCACTCTGCAACTATTCAATTTTTAGATTACGCTGGTGGGTTTTCTGCAACTCTGACACATAAGAATTATCAATTTCTAATTTAGGTTCTAACATTGTTTTCAGCTGAGCTTTTAACTTAGCAATTTCTAGTTCCTGAAGGGACAGATCGTCCATGGCTTTAACAAGTTCACTTGTAGAATCCGATGTCTATGTTGGTGTTGAAGTTGATGTAGATGCTCCTGGAGTTGTGGTCACTAAAATTGGGACTGTTGGAAGTGGAAATATGGCCAATTGTGTTGCCTTCTCTTTTTCTCCGAGCAGTTTCTCCAGTTCTACTTCCATGTCTCGGATTTGGCTATTTTGTTCAATCAATATTCGGAACAAATCCTCTTTCTTCTTTTCCATCTCTTCGGCTTCCTTAGACTATGGATCTTATGTGGTAGGCAATTTTAGTTGCTTTCTCAATGTTTCAATATCAGCGTCCTTTCTTTTCACAAGCTCTTCTGTTGCCTTTACATCTTTGGGATATAATCCCAGTTTGATCACCAAGTCTTCCAGTGACTTGATCCTGGTATCCTTAGCTAAGGATGAAATCCTTTCCAATTTTAGTTGTGACTATGTTGTTTAATGATACTGGCAACCTGGAAGCAGACATGGCAGCGTTAGTTAGTGTAGAATACATCATTTCAGTGGTTTGTTTGTGCATGTTGATTTTATCTATCAGATGAATTTGTTATGTAACAAAACTAAACACAGATTATTTATAATTTGTTGTTGTCCTTGGGGCTGGCACTTAAGCTTCAAGAAATGCAATTTGCATTTTGCCCTTTTCCATGTCAAATGTTGAAAGGAGCCTGTGGTGTGATGTAGTTGTCTGCGTCCAAAAGTGTGTAGGTTGTGGCTTCCAGCATTTCATTTATTTGTTTGATTGCCCTGTATTTGGCAAAAATATTAAGCTCAGCATTGTCTTGAGCCAAGTCAATTGTTTGTGGTGTTTCTGGCCAATCTTGTGAAGCAAAGGAAGATAGAGAGCCTATAAAAATGTCTTCATGTCTCAAACCTGCATAGATATCTTCAAGTGTTGTTGAAACATGTTTACCTGTCATGACTATAGTACTTTGTCCTTCTTCATCTTGCATAAAAATTGGTGATGGATCTCTTTAGGCTTCTTTATATAAATTAAGAATTGTTTAGCTTCACTTTGTCACTAGAGAAGGCTCTTCTTCTCTGGGCCTTTTATCATGCTTCTCCTGAGGAACTGGTGTATGTGAGGTGGTTGTAGATAAAATCTTCTCCTCAACTTCCTGCAAGGTGTTTTCCTCCCATTGATCTTTGTCCATAAATTGCTCGATCTCTAGCCAAGGAGTATGTGTGTAGGGAGTAACCTTTTGCGCAACCCTCAACTTTGAAATTAGACCAAAACGGTCATAAGACCAAGTAAAGCTCAACTAGAAATTTAATTGTTTCAACAGCAAATCAGCGCCTTTACCAGTTGTTCTGGTATTGCACACAAAGGTCCAACTGTGCTTTGATTTTAAACTGTCTTCTTCCATATGTATCATTTCTCTGATGTACTTTAATGAGAAAAGTCTCATGGGAACAAATTTTTGCAACCTATAGGGTGGCAATTCACACCCATAGAATCTGATCTCGATGTAGTTCTAGTATAAATACCAGTCACATATCTTCACCTAATCACTAAGATGCAAAACCTTTTTTATATTTTCTCTTATCCTAGACTCCAAATCACTATGTAGCAGACAAATAACTGTGTACAACAACTTATCAACATAGTCTGTGAAAGTAAACTCTGTAGAGTTTTTTCTAACCAGAGAGGTCTAATGTATGACCAATTGAGCATTACCCTGCTCATTCATCTTCTGCAAAGTAAAGAGAAACTTGTTTGCTTGATGATAAATAAACATGTAAACTAAGACAGCGAAATATTTGAAAGCTCCCTCTACAAGAAACTTCATGAATTGATCATGCATTGCATCTACAATAAATTCACTGTAATTAAAAATAACAGGTTTCTCACCAGTGGTGAAACTTTACAAGAAGCCAACAATGGCCTCATCAACCCACGGATTAGAGTGATAACCAAATAGCCACGAGATGATGCTGATTATTTGCTTGGTTACATCGGAACATAGAAGAGGGAATATTGAGGGTTTGTTTTAAGTAATTAGGCATCTTCAGAAAAAAAGATTTAAAATATCTTACCTCTTTGTGGGAAGGTTAAATTCTTATAGAGCTCTGTTAGAGAGTCTACTGACAATGGCTTGGGAAACTCTAAAATTATTACTTGGAGCATTTGAGATATGGCTTCAATTGTGATGGTGATAAGAATTTCACCATTTCGACTCATAATTTCTCTTTGGGAGGGTACATAGCTCAATTGACACCAGGAGACTAGCTCAAGGAAATGATGGGTTTGTGGGAACATGAATTGAGGGAGGGTAGACTCCCATAGATTCAATTCATCACTTTAGTCTAAGAATTTCTGCTTCAACCAACTGGGAAAGTTCAAAAAAGTCGAGTACACAGTGTGTTTCGACGATTTTATAGTGTAGATCGACTAAGAGTAAATGATTCAGGTCAATAGGAGGTGGTAACATGGGATTTTCCTTTGGTTTCTTTCCCTTGTCCTTAGGGGTTTTACTTTTAGGAGGCATTGTCGATTTTTAAAAGCAAACATAGAGGGACGACGACACTAGGATTACATGGAACAGGGAACTGACTGTAGAATGCCGAAGTGGGGTCTCTGATAGCGATTGGATTATGTTCGCCGAGCAATTTTCTGGTCACTGCGACATCGTGGAAGATTCAAAACTTGAGCGGGTAGTGCAAAACAATGAAGGAAATGAATTGTAGCTTAACAGTGCTTAATAAGGTAATTTTGAAGTTACTGTTTTGTTTTTACCATTACCGGGAGAGGGTCCATTACAACAGGAGCGCGAGAGATTTAATTGGTGTAACGGTACACTGACATGGGCGAGGGAGTGCGAGATGGCAAGTTTTGATTGGGAGTGGTAAAGCGTACTTGGAAAAGTTTGACGGACGAAAGTTTGGGGGAGTGGGGTTCATGATAGTGAGTTGGCAGACAATGAGTGGAGGGAAGGTCAACTGAGGTGGTGAGTGATCATTGACGCAAGAGTGGGTGGTCAACATCGGATGACTTTTCAAGGGGGGGCGCGATGAGTGAAATGCGAAGGGAGGGGGAGGCGGGGGGGTGTGGGTGCAAAACATTGTGAGGGTGACACATAGCGAAGCCTTTTGGACCCAGCCACCCCCGTGGGTAAAGTGGGATGGAGCTCGGGGGCGGGCAGGTGGGGGCCAAAAGCACTCCCCCGCCGTTCCTCCGGCCGAAGGAGATCTTAACCCTTGATTCGTTGTAGTTGATAATCCCATGTCGACAAGAGTTATTTGTCGCATTCAGACTTTATTAAAACCTTTAAATTATTACAAATAATTAATTATGTTTTGACCACATGATTAATTTATTTCAAATCAAATCAGCTAATTTAAATCAAATTAATCAAATCTAGGGCATATTTGATTTGCAAGCCTCTTTTATTCATTTTTGTATGGTTTTTTATTATTATTTTTTTTTGTAAGTGAACCATGATTAAATGGTGTGATTAACTCTATTAATCTAGCTCAATCACGATTACATTGTGATTGATTTATTCACTCATTTAATTAACTTTATTTTCAGCCTAATCATGTTTAAACAATGTGATTAGACTAACTATTTCTAATGCTCCTATTTACAAAGTGGCATTTAAACAAGCTGCACACTTTATTTACAATAATTCCTAAAATATGCTTTCAAGCAATTTTGATTTTTCTTGACGGCATTTGGACTTGCTCACCTGGGGAAACATTTCCATATATGTTTTTCTCTCCTTTTTTCCTTTTCCTTTCTTTCATTTTTTTCTTTATTCTATTTTTTATCCCCTACAATTTATTTTTTCTTTTTATTTTTCTATATATATTCTTTATTTTTTAAAATAAATTTCAACCATAAACCATTATTCACATGTTTTCAAATATAAATCATCAGATGAAAACAACTCATCCTATGAGATATGAGATATGATGAGTAACATATGGTACATAAAAATTTGATATGCCTCCTAAATTCCTGTTGCACTGATCTAGTCCATCCTTTAATCGGAAATATATACAAAAAATAGCCTCCGTCAAAACAAATTAATAGATTTGGTTGCACACCTCATAGATTTGATGCATTTGTAGTGTACCTCGAGAGAACAGAATGAACAAAAATGAAGACTGAACTACAATAAACAATCAAGAAGCCCCAATTTTATCTGGACCAATACAGAAATTTACAGCTTAGAGCAGTCCAGGAAAGCCACAAAGGAATGAATTGATGCTATTTCACAGCGTACAGAGATTCCTCTATAAATGAAACTAAACCACTGGCCTCATATTATACTCTTGAACACGAGTAACGCAGCCTTCATCAGCTTCACTCAACCATGCTTCTAACTTTGCTGCACGCTCTGCTTGAAACTGCTCAAAATCTTCACTCAATTCTAATGCCTGATCACTCGACTCCAAAAGCATGTCAACTGGAAGAAAATTTTCTCCTTCCACCTCTTTGCTGCTGCGTATCTGCATTGTCCTAGCATTCGAATTTTCAAGTTGAACTGTTTTGGCTGCAGATATAGAAGTTTGTCGCATGGCACTCATGTTATGTGCTGAGTTACTAACAGCAACATCAGCTTCTAAAGCCTCTGAAGAGGAGCCCCTTGTTATCTTCCTATCACCAATCTGACGTGTGCTTTCATCGATGCTGCCGCTAGGCCACCCAAGGGTCCCAGCCCGTTGTAGAGCTGATTTGAAAACTGACTGTACAAACCCATTGGAAGTTCGAACATCTGTACTTGACAAATTCTCTCTACCCTCATAATCATTCTGACTGTTGGAAGCGCCAATTTCTGTAACCTCACGTCCAACTTCTTGCCCATCTGAGGCACGTGATCTCCATGCTGCTCTACTTGCTGTCTGGAAGGCAGAACCCAATGTCGTAAGGACAACATTATCTTTGCCCAAAAGAATAGACTGATTTTGCAGTTTTATTTTCTGGCGCTGCCTGGATGCATAACAGAACAGTTTTTTAATAATACTTTTAAGTTATCCTTACTTTTATGAAACAGAAACGCATATTGTCACTTGCTGATCACATAAAGTAGTCTGAAGGATACAGTATGTCCTGCTTTACACTGGATATTCCTCTCTTTTTGAATTCTTTAAACAACTTTATCAATTATCACGTCATAGCATCATAGACTGCATATAATCAAATAATTTTTGGACTTCAAAATAATATGGCCCATTGCATTTCAGACCATCATGTCAACCGAACTATGTAACAAAATTTTTAGTCATATGGAAGAGGGTATATAACTATGCTTCCTCCAAAAGACAGATTAGCTGTTTTATATGCATCTAAAAGCAAGCATACAGGAAAGGAGTCGCACACTGATTATGAAAAGGAGCAAAGCTTCAATGAACAATCAATATTAAGAAATACACATTACAGAGGAAATGATAACTTCACCTCAACAAAAGTATACATTAAGGTCTCCATTAAGCGAACACAGTACCGCTCCCTATATATTTCAAGAAGAAAAAACTACCAACTTTAAATCTCAATCATTGTGCAGATGCAAAAAATACAGAAATGTGACTAACTGGGCTCCACTGTAGCTTCCATTTCTTTATTTTCTCTGTCACTGACATCATTTGAAACCTAAGTCATTAGGTTTAAAATCAAGATCAGGTCAGTAAGTAGATAACTGAATGGTTCCCATCCCCTACAAAATGATAAATTGTTAATTCTGATAAGCACATTTCTCATATCATGTCTTCGAAAAAACCAATACATAAAAAAAAATATCAAAATGACCATCCATGAAATGATAGAGTTTACTAAAGGATGGCCTTCTTGGCCATGTAACTTGCAATAACTTGACGCCATTCTTCCACTCTGCAAATCTAGCCCAAATGTCGTGAAGTCCTCTCTGATGGCTGTTGTCTAGACAGTTTAGAGCATGTAAAAATGATGAGCAGTAGCAAAGAGTAGAGAGATTCTAATGGCCGTGTGTTAACAATGTGCAAACTGGAGTTACTTAATCAGCCATTATTAAAGTTACTGATTTACCAGCTCGGCTGTTTATGAATGCGAACATTTGCTTGGCATATAATCAGGGTGTATTAAATCCTTTTTATTTAAACAACACTTTTTACGTTTGCATAGATATATTTAAATCATCAAAGGAAAAAAAAGTAAAGCATGTATTAAATCCTCCGGAGACTTTGATTTCAAACACTGTCAAAATGAACAGTACTGTTTATTGTAACCTCCATCCTCAGCAATATTAAATTGCAGCGGATTTAACATTTCTTCTCATGGAACCAAAGCAGGTTGACCAACTCAGTTAAAAGGCTTTTTCATTATTGTATAAATTTTAAATTGTCTTGATAAACAGAGGACACTTTTTTGCTATTTAATTTGAGGAAGTCTCAAAACATGAAAAGATTGGTATTTGGGGGGCAAATATGCAATACCTTTTGACTTGAGCAATAACATAAAATTCCAAGCTACTTCTTTCCTGGTATTGGTGGATTGATCATATTATAGACCAAAATTATCAAGAGAAGGTTTTTTCACTCTACTATTTCAATGTCATTTACTCCAGGACCTTTCTGAATCACCAGAAAGCAGATTAATTGAGTTTTAGGTGGTTCCCGTTTATCCTAGAATCAGCGATAATACACCTTCCTGTCATTTGGACAGTTCCCGTTTATCATAGAATTACCGCTAACACATCTTCCTGTCACTTACATTGATCTTTGGCAAAGCTTTAAATTTTCAGTTTTCTATGAAGTCAAACATCTAATTGTCTAAGACAAATCAACCATTCATTAACTAGTTAACAGATGCATGGGTGTTGCATAGGTGCCTAAATTCAGGGTCTGGATACCTTAAAATGGGAACATCCCAGGCTCAGATGTGCCCAAATGGATACAGGACATTACTCCGGTTATGCCCAAAAACCTCTATATATCCTTTTCCCTAGCATTATTATAGTTGATTTAATTGCAACATTACTATAAAATTAATTCTGTTATGTATTAATAAAATTGAAAAAGTGAAAACATTTTGTGCCTCTGGCACTGGATGCTTTTTGTTTTGTTTTGTTTTTTAATATTTTATTAAAAAAGTAAAAATTGAATAGTAAATATTATACGCAACGTGATTACATCCCCAAGGGCTAACTTGATTGGTAGACGCTCTTGTGCAAAAGTTCAGAGAGATCTCAAGATCATATGAAAAACTGTGGAAGAGGGGGGAAATCCATTGGGGCTGGAAAGGTACAAGCATCGACACTTGGAGCACTTAATATACGGGCAAGCGAGGGACTACATTTCAACAGGGAAAAGAAATCGAGGTGAGTACTCAAAGACAGCAAGGCTTATGAAATTTATCCAAATCCTAACCCACCAGATTGTTAACCTCCTCTTCCCATCTGAAGTCAAATGGTTGATGTTTGTGTTTGAAATCAGCAGCAATAAAATTTGGAAAGAATATGCTAGGAGAAAAAAATTATATTTTCATATATAATATAACTTTTAACTTATATTGCAACTCCTCGTGCTGTTATTTCTCCCCAGGAGAATTCCTCTCCCCTTTCTCCAGATATCATCTTGGACTGATGTGGCCGCCACCTTTTCAGCATTCTCCTTTCCAGGTGGAAGTGGATGTCGAACTTGCAGCGGCAACTGTTACCTCCTCAGGCAGCACAGTGGTCAACTCTTTCATGTTTGTTTTTTGATGTATGAATCTTGCTTTGTTTATATCAGTTATGGTTCTACAGTTGTCATCCTTTTTAGTATTTTGTAAACTGTACTGGTGGTGGCCATGGATAAATATAGCTCACATAGCTTGGCTCTTTTGTGTTCGGTGTATTACATGAGTTTTGTTTGCAAGTTTTAACTGGTAGTACTGATGGGTTTTTATATACACCTGGTTGAAGCTATGGTCTCCAAGGGTTCTCTTTTTGAACTGCCAAATACGTACTGTACTCAATGTAATACTTTCTTATACTAATAGAAATCATTTGCAGAAGCTTACAAAAAAACCTTTCAACTTATATTATATATAAGTTAATCTTATATAAATCATCAATCTTACATAAAGTAGATTATATAACTCTCTCCTCTCTCCTCTCTCTCTATATATATATATATATATATATATATATATAAATAGAGAGAGAGAGAGAGAGAGAGAGATTACTAATTTTATAGTAATCTATCTTTTTACGTTTATTAACTCTCTCTCTCTCTTGGCCACAAGTGCAAATTAGTCAAAATATCTTAACATACCCTCACAACTTGAACAAGGCACCACAAAGATGGGCATTACATTCATGATTAGCATAGAAGATCACCATACCAATGCTCCATGATGCTAAGATGGGATCATCAAATGATCCGGATTTAAACAGGAACACAACAAATTACAAAGATAACCATATACACAAAGATGCAGCGGAAATAATACTTCATTTCATTAATGGAAAATATCGAAATATGCTTACAACCAGAAATGGAAAAAAACCAGCTAGGGCGATGGTAAGCTGTATTCTCTGAGAAGAGATGTGTGGCTACATGCCTCTGAACTGTTCCGAACTGTGTTACAATGAGGCTCGAAGGCCTATTTATTGTTGAGAAACAATGGAAAACCCTTCACATTCCAAAACCTAACCCTAGAAGATAAACGCCAAATTGTGGGCCCCGTTTTGGGTAAATTGGTACATCAATTTCCCGGGGTCGTAACTTTGGCATACGATCTTCGTTTGACGCGTATGATAGCTCGTTAGAAATATCTATCCGAGAACTACCACTTTGGGAAGGGCAACATCAGTCCATGGACCCATGTTGCCCCCAGATTTCCCAAAAAACGTCGTTTAGGGCCTCAAAACGGCTCCAGAAGTTTAGGGCCCGAAAAAAACTGCTAAAAATAGTAAATTGTGCTACAATTACGGAAACTGAAAAACTGAAAGACACAGTGGCGGGGGTTCAAATGGGATAGGTGGGTGGCCACCAACATCCACCTGGATCATTCCTCCCCCCTAGGAAGCAATGTCCCCATTGCGTTGAGTTCCTCCATCTGCTGAACTTGTCCTGCAATCTCTGATGTGTCCAGTAATGGTGGGAAGCATGGTCGACGACGGTCCACATTGAACACTTGGTGCAGGCGAAGCACTGGAGGAATGATGTGCTCCAAAGCATTATTCCCCATAGCCTTGGTACTGCTATAAGGACCTTGCCGGAGTGGTTGGAGCTTCTGATGGGATCTTGTAAGGCATTCTTTCTGCAGATGTAACCAAAATTTGTCGCCGACCTGAAACTTGTGTGGTACCCCTATGGGTGAGGAGAAGTTGTTCCTGTTTTCTGTCATGAGCGTATCCCTTTGCTGCCCTTTGCTGCTACTACTGTGTGGAGGAACCCTTTGCGAGAGTCATGGATGTAGCAACGATCTTCCCCTTACTTTGGGAGTGAACCAGACAGGAAATGAATTTCCTAGTCTAGGAGATGAGCTTGCTGCCTTTCTTGGCAGTGATCAAAGAGGTGGCAATAGGTGGGGCTACCTCCGGTATCCTGTATAATGAATTATCCAAAGAAATAATGACA
>APFE030996760.1:101825-117386 GCA_000404065.3 Pinus taeda
CCATCCCAAATCAATGAAGAAATACAAACAATTCTTTAAACACAATGAAAACAAACAAAAAATGGTGCCCATATGAAGTTTTTCAACAAAAAAAAATTAAAAACATAGAAAAACATTGTTTTGAAACAATGAGAACTAAAAAAAATCAACCTACATACCGTTTCTACGGTGAAAATGGCGATCTCCTCTCGAAATGGTGAGCGTAGACCCTTTGAATCGGCGAAATCGCCCTCCAAACCCTCTCTCCGCCGCGCGCTGTCCAAATGGGCAAAAAAAAATCTAATTTTTTCATATAAAACCCGCTGCCCGCGCCCCTGCCGCTTTATACTGAAAAAATCACGATTTTTTCAAAAAAATCGGAAAAAAAAAATTTACCGCGATTTTTTCCCTTAAAAATCGCGATTTAATCGCCAAGGGGAAAAAATCGCGATTTTTTCAAAAACGCGCGATTAAATCGCGATTTTCACAACACTGATTCTAAGTGCTCTCATTGAATTTAGTTTACTGCTGTCATAAAATTTGAGCATAAGTGCATAAGGGTTCCTAATATTGGTTAATGCTCTATTGATAAACAAAGCACATTGTGAAAAATGATTGTTGGTATTAGTAATATTGGATTGTTAAAGAGATTGATAAATTGGTCAAGTTGTTGCATTGCTCTCTAATGAGGATACTACCATATTTGCTTCCTTGTGAGTTTCATAGAGGTTATACTTTTGCACTAACTCACTCATAAAAGCATTTAACAAATCAATCTCAAGAGTTGAATGTCTTAAGTTGATTTGAGTTGAAGATATTATTGTTCTACATCTAATTGACATTGTGGTAATTTGTTGAGCACTGATCATCTAAATTGTCAAACTCTTGAAGCAATTGTTTATTGGTTTCTTTTTCATCCTTGCATTGTCTGTAAAGGACCTTGGCTAATAAGTGCTCTATTCTTTCTCATAAACCATTATTGTCATTGGGTTCATTGTTCATGGTTAAATTGAGTATATAGTTGTGGATGTTAATTTATCTTTGACATATTGTTGAATTGTTGTAAAGAGCATTAATCGTCCTTTATTTAGTACTTGAGCAATTATCTTTGGTTACATTAGATATATCTTTTGGGCACTATTAATTTTGAGCACTTTATCTTGTGGTTAAGATAATCCTTCATTCATTAAGTACTCTTTTGACATAGCTAAAGATCAATTATAACGAAGCACTCAAGATCATAAGCAATCTTAACTCTAGAACACTCAATCATCTTGCATTTGCGTTCTAGGCCTAGTCTTGCATTAGTAAATTGACCTCCAAGCCTAAGCTTGGTCAATAGAATGATAGGAACACCCTTCATCTTGTAGCTTGCAAAGGATAGACCCTCTCTAGTGGTTGACACGGTGACTTTGCAGTCGTCAGAGCCACAGTCTTTAGCTCATATGAACAGACCTTCACATGAATATACTTTCCAAGGGAGCTCGGTCAGGTCACAAAAGGAGAATAAAGGTCTTAGAAATTATCCATATATGCTTCAGATCTCCTTAGAGGTAGTGTAGTCAACTACTCATCAAACCTGTGCTTTGATACCATGTTGATTTTTCTAAGGCACACAATCTAGAAAAAAAAAATATTCCACAGATAACAATTTCCAATGATCAGTTTGTATTAAATTCACATATAATTCATCAAGTATCATTAAGTAGTTATATAGAAGAAATTTTAACCACTAAACATGAAAGAGAAGTAGAAAATTAACCATAAAACTAGGAGACAAGAGACATAGAAATTAGGTATGAGACCAGGGAAAAAGCCACAAGGGGAAAACCCATAAATTTTTCCTTATGAGAGAGAAAGAGAGTTCAAGATCCATCAATACATCAAAAGTAATAACAACAAGATAATATCCAAACTAGAAACCAAGAACCATATCAAGTCCCAAGCCAAGAATCAATCCCTTCTTCTGATGTTCGACCTCCTTTCCTTCCACAGCATTGACCACACTTTGTCAACAGTCTGAGAAGCAGAGTACAAAGGAGTGGATTAAACATTTTCAAAACAATGTCATCATTCAACTTCCAGTTTTATTATTGTAAACCCAAGTTCTGCAAAATTATTGTAAATGATTATAGTATGACTATGAAGCCATGTAACAACACCTAGGTAACACTGTGATTTTTGTCAAAGGATTTCATCCTAGGGAGTTTTTTAACCTCCCTGAATTATGTGTGTTTGTAAACACGCATAATCGATAGGGTTTTTCTCCCTGATATACCCCAAAGTTAGGGTGCAATTCGTTGACAAGGTCTTAAGTGAGTCCTAATGTTTATCAAGTCTACGTATTTTTTGTTGAAGATAAGTGTAACTAAGTTCGGTATTTGTTAATGTAATTTTGATCTTTGTACTTGTCAAGAAAAAGAAATATTGTTTCTATAAAATTATATGAATGAGTTTCTTGCTAATTCCATAAGTCTAAGAAATTCAGAGTCAAGATTATGTTCAAGAACTCTTTATGAGCATTTACGTAATGTACATAGGTCAATCTAGTGTCAAGAAGCCCTCCAAGACAAGCACCATTCTTCAACAAAGTAGTTTGCAAGATAAACAATGTACAAACGCAGTCATGTTAGCCTGCAAATTAAATATAAGTCATGTCGGCTTGCATCAACAGACATACCTCTTCACTTATCATGTCGGCTAATTATTGAGGATGAACCACTATAAATACCCAGCCAGGGTATCTGCAAAACAGCAGTGCAAAAAAAAAAGAAAAAAACTCGGACTTGTCTGAGATTTTCAGACATACCTCTACAATTTTCGGATGGAACAGTGAGTACAGGATCTTGGATATCAATGAAGATTTCAGTGGACAGTGTAACCTTCTTGGTGGTATCAATCTCGACATAAATATGACAATAAAGCTCTCGAAGCAAGGAGAACACAATCACAAGGTATTAGAACAAGAAGAAGACACAGTCATGATCTCGGTGATGGACATGATCTCAGGATCACACAGTAGTACACATAGCCTCAACATAATTATGGTGAAATGATTTCATAGTGATGATATCATTGTCTCAGCATAGTGAATGGAGTCACAGTCTTGACATGCTGATAAGGATCACAGTGATCCCACTAAGATACATTTTGTCTCTACATATTTGTGACAAGAAGAAGCTCGGTGATTACATGGTAATGCACTCTCAGCATACTGAACACAATCATGATCTCAGTCTTAGTAAAGGATCAGCAAGGATATAAGTGAAAAGGCAGCAATGGTGCAGCTGTTATTACAATAATGCTATTTAGTGTTTAATGCTCATTCTTATTAGTTGTTTCTATTTTTATCTTTTTAGCAGTTTCTTAGAAGAAACTGGTTGTTTCTATTTCCTAATAGAAACTTGATGTTTCTATTTCTGTAAATATCTTTGTATTACTTATTGAGCTACATTTGCTCATGTAAATCATTTCAATTTATTCATTGATTATGGTATCAGAGCTCGGGTATTTTTTTCGAAATGATTTTGCATTGTTTGAAAAATTTTGCTTCATTTCGAAATAGCTCACTAGAAGTCTGAAATTTTTACTCGGCATTACTGAGCTGCAGTAATCAAAGGATTTTTTTCTGCTCTTGTTCTGAGATCTCCAATGCCTCAGTACGACCATCGATGAACTTGTGAAAGGATTAGACTGTGCACATTCTGTAAGTTATTGCTCGCCCTCGAACCCTAGAGAAGTTTGTGCTGCATAGAGGCAGTGTGCCAGAGGGCTCATTGCTCTGGTGATTCACTGGCTCCATCCACACAAATTATAAGGGCCGAATCCATCAGTTTGACGGTTGGATAGAGTGGTCGAGGAAGCCAAAATATATCAAGACAATTTTTGTTGGCACTGAGTTTTATCATTTACGAGGGCAAAAATAATTAGAGGACGAATTTGCTCAGTGCGAGGATCACCGTGTTTTGTCCAACATTGCAGGGACGTCTGACGCTTCAAGCAGGCTCCACGTGAATTTTTTTTTTTCCGCACATCAATTCGGTTGGCGTCTCATACACAACAATCTCCACGCGTATCCATTCGACGCACCTTCCATATTTATTGTCAGAACTCCGAATGAGACTGTTTCGACTCGGTCTAGTTCTTCCGATACAGCTCTTTTGGGAGGGGTACGGGAATCAATCATGGGTTCTGTACAATCTTCGCAGGTTTCTCCTGGCAGTTTGCATTCGAAATCCAGCATCCGACTTTCTCCTAGCAGTTGTGTTATATGCCTTGAGGCAATAAAACTAGGATTACTGTATCGTTAGAAGCAGTTCGTTGTGCTGCAGTAGCAGTAAATACCTCTGCAACATTATCCGCAACCATCCTTCGTGCCTCAATTTTTATCGACCAATGTATTTTTTTTTGTCAAAAACTTCTTCCAATTACAGATTTGATGTGATGTGGGTTTTGTGATATTTCAACTGGGTAGTCGTTAGAATTTTCTGGGTGCATCGTTTTTCGTGCCTCGGTTTTCGAGTCAGCGGATTTGAATTTTGTTTCCAGCACTTGTCAGATTTTGTCTGAATTAGCCGACATCTGCATTGAAATCTATGCCAGACTTCTTTGTTGTTTTTCGTGTCTTGGGAGACGTGCAAATGGCCTCCTTAACTAATTTGATGTTGGAAGGCAATCAGCACTTTAATGGCACCAATTATAGCATCTGGAAACAGAGAATGTTGACCATTTTTTAATATAGGCGTCTTGATCAGCTCGTTCTGAACAAAGAGCTCTGTCCTGGTACAGTTGGCACAGATCAAAATAAGTTTGATGATCGAAATCGAGAGGTCGTTATGCTTCTCAAGCTCTCTGTGACTGATGATCAGTTACCGCAGATTCCTTCTGGCAAGACAGCTGCCGAGATCTGGCAACAATTGAAGGAACTGCACGAGACATCCGACAAGAGCAGAGCTTTCTTTCTCAAGAATCAGTGGTTCTCCATCATGATGGACAAACATATGTCTTTACAGGAACATCTTAACAAGATTAAAGACATTCGAGATCAGCTCGAAGCCATTGGTCAAACCATGGAGGAAGAAGATATGGTAGTCATCACTCTGAAAATTCTACCATAATCTTATGAGCACTTCATAGAAACACTCAACATTACCTCCACTAATGTTGATCTGAAGTTTCCGGAGTTATGCACCAAACTCATGCATCAAGATCGTTGGAAACAACAGTTTGGTAGTGGTGCCTCATCAGCCTCAGAAAATGCTTTTGCTGCCAAATACTAGTCCTCAATCCTTTCAGCAGAAAGGTTCTTCTCAATTTTTTGATCCTGCTAGGAAGAAAAATGTGCAATGTAATTACTGTCACAAATTCGGCCACATGAAGAAAGATTGCCGACAGAGGATTGCTTCTGAACAAAAGAAACAGGGAGGGCCCCATTAGACAGCGAATGTTGCAGAACATTTCGAGCAGACAAAATCTGCCTTTTACGCCTTTATGGCTAAAAGGTCTTCAGATCATGTCCCGTCTTCGGCCTGGTACATTGACTCTGGTGCATCACGCCATTTCTCTCACAGGCGTGACTGGTTTATTGACTTCTCACCTTTTAGTGATTCAATAGTATTCGGCGGAGGTGAAGAGTACACAGTGGTTGGCAAAGGTATAGTTCAGATCCAGTCTGGTGGGCGCACACTCATCCTCCTGAATGTGTACTATGTTCATGGTATGGAAATTAATCTGTTGTCTGTCAGCCAGATTATGAGGAACTCTCCTCAGCTTGATGTAGTGTTCAGTGCGCACAAGTGCTCCATTATCTACAGGGACACTAGTCTTACAGTTGTTTTTGGCCTAGAGGATCATGGTCTATACAGGCTTCTTGACATTGGAGATTCTCTAGAAGTAGCTCTAGCAACTCGTGTTTCTCCCATCAGCACTCTATGGCATCAGCGATATGGGCACCTAAACATGTAGTATCTCTCTCAGCTCTCTCGGGAGGGACTTGTGTCAGGGTTACCTGATATTCAGACTCAACAATTGGGAGTATGTGGCGCCTGTCAAGCTGGCAAGCAACATTAGTCTTCATTCAAGGATGGAGAATCTTGGCGTGCATCTAAGGTACTCCAGTAATTCATGCTGATATTTGTGGTCCTATGCATACATCTTCTATTACTAGTTGCAAATATTTTTTGCTTATTGTAGATTATTTTAGTAGAAAGATTTGGGTGTATTTTCTAAAATTTAAATCTGATGTATTTAGTATCTTTCAAAAGTTTAAATCCTTAGTTGAAAAAGAGTCTGGTTGTAATATCATAACTCTTAGGACAGATAACAGGGGGGAATTTTGCTCTTCTACATTCTCCAACTTTTGTGATACTCATGGCATCAAACAACAGTTAACTACACCCTACACTCCTCAGCAAAACAGTGTTGTCGAACGCCACAACCGTACAGTTGTTGAAATGGCTCGTTCCATGTTACAACACAGGAATGTTCCGAACAAATTTTGGGCTGAAGCAATATTTATTGATGTCTATCTTCTTAACCGATCACCTACTCAGGCTGTTAAGGGGAAGACTCCCGAAGAGGTTTGGTCTGGCCGTAAGCCTAAGATAAGTCACCTCAAAGTATTTGGCTCAGTTGCATATGTATGGATTCCAGCTGCTAAGCGCTCTAAGTTGGATTCCAAAAGCCAGAAACTCATGATGACAAGGTACAATGATCATCACAAGGCCTATAGATTGATAGATATAGCCATTGGTCGTCTTAGCTTCAGTTGTGATGTAGTATTTGATGAAGACGGAGGATTCTTTCAGTCTCCTCCTTCTGAGCAGTGTTCTGAGGATCAGCCTCACAGTGTTCTTCTTCTCGTAGGTCCACCTGATGGGAGGGATGATGCAACATCAGTATTTGATGATGCACTACCTGAGCTTCCTCCGAAAAATAACCCTCCTCTTGCTGCTCCTATTGTTCCTGAGCCTTCTCCATCTCCTCCTGATATTGGTTCCTCTACTCTCCGGCTTAAATGGTGGGCTAAAACCATTGGTGATCTCCGGGATAATGAGCTCCTTGAAGGTAGAACTTCTAGACATAAGAGAAAACGCAGTCTACAGTAAATTTTGCTCTTATGGCTAACCTGCACAGTATTTTTGAGCCTCAAACCTATTCAAAGGCTAAGGGTTCACCTAAGTGGGAACAGGATATGGACGCTGAATTCCAGAGTCTTCAGAAGAATCACACTTGGACTCTTTCTGATCTTCTTACAGGGAAAAAGCCCATTAGTTGCAAACGGGTGTATAAAGTGAAATACAAAGCAGACGGAACCCTGGACAAGTATAAAGCTCGCCTTATTGCTCGAGGGTTCTCACAGAAGGAAAGCATTGACTATGAGGAGACCTTTTCTCCTACAGCCAAGATGAGTACCATATGGCTTGTCCTTGCCTTAGCAGCTCAGTACAATTGGAAAGTCCATCAGATGGATGTCAAGAGTTCTGAATGGTGACTTACAGGAAGAAGTCTACATGACGCAGCCTCCAGGATTCAAGGTTGCTGGTCAAGAACAGGAAGTCTGTAGATTAGTCAAAGCACTCTATGGTCTGAAACAAGCTCCTCCGGCTTGGTACATGAAAATTGATCAGTACCTGATAGATCATGGTTTTCAACGGAGTCCATCTGATGCAAACCTGTATATCAAGCATACTGGTGATGATATTCTGTTTGTGGTTATCTATGTGGATGACCTTATCATTACTGGCAGCTCAACACGTTTGATCCATGGGATCAAACAAGATTTGTGCAGCACTTTTGATATGACAGATTTAGGACTTCTTCATTACTGTTTAGGGGTTGAAGTCTGGCACACTGAGAACAACATCTTTCTCTCTTAGTCCAAGTATGCCAGAAATCTTGTGGATAGATTCAGAATGCAAGATTGCAAACCTACCACGACTCCTATGGAACCAGGGCTCAAACTTTCAGCTCAGTCATCCTCACCCCCTGTGGATGAAACTTTATTCAGGCAATTAGTGGGCAGCCTCATCTACCTTACTGCCACTAGACCTGATATCAGTTTTGTACTAAGCTACATTTCCCGCTTCATGTCAGCTCCTAAGGCTGATCATTGGATAGCAGCGAAGCGTTTGCTGCATTATGTGCGTGGCACTCTTGATTATGGACTTTTGTACACTCGAAGTTTTGATCCTATACTCAGTGGTTACACAGATTCTGACTGGGCCGGTTCAGTTGATGACCGTAAATCTACAGTTGGGTATGTGTTTAATCTAGGATCCAGTGTTGTCACCTGGACTAGTAAGAAGCTGCAGGCAGTGGCTCTCTCCTCAACAATAGCAGAGTATCGGGGAGCAGTTAAAGCATCTTGTGAGGCAGTTTGGCTTCGATGTATGCTTGCGGATATGCATGTTTTCCGGACAGGCCCTACTCCCTTGTTCTGTGATAATCAGGGAGTGCTCAAACTTGCCAAGAATCCAGTCTTTCATGAACGAACAAAGCATGTAGAAACCCATTATCACTACATTCGGCAGCTTGTTGAAGACGGATCAGTTCAGTTGCGATATGTTCCCACAACAAAGCAGCCTGCCGACATCTTCACTAAGCCTCTTGTTCTTGATAAGTTTGTAAAATTCAGAGGGTCTATCGGTGTTGTAAATAGATTGAGCATTAAGGGAAGGTGTTAGAATAATGTTATTTAGTGTTTAATGCTCATTCTTATTAGTTGATTCTATTTTTATCTTTCTAGTAGTGTTTCTTAGAAGAAACTGGTTGTTTCTATTTCCGAATAGAAACTTGATGTTTCTATTTCCGTAAATATCTCTGTATTACTTATTGAGCTTCATTTGCTCATGTAAATCAATTCAATTCATTCATTGATTAGTTGTAATAACCTTTGTGTTGCAAAAATGATTACCTCCGTGAAGCAGCAATGATGATGAAGAACTCAACAGTAACAAAGAAGAGGATTGGTGTCTTGGACTTGGAATGGCATAATAGGTCAAGGGTCAAGGTCTTGGTGTTCATCAATTGGAATCTCTATAACAAAAATTTCGTGTAGGTTTTCCTCTCCAAGAGGGAGAGGTTTTGGCCCTGGCAAAAATCCAAACATCTTGTTTTCTTGCTTCTTTGTTTTGGTAGCAGTTTGATGAAGCAAACACACACACTAATAATAAGAAGAAGATCAAGCTAAGATAAATTGTAAAAGCAATTCACAAATTGTTATCAAGTCTAGAAGAATCCTACTAATACTAATTGCCCTAGATTCTTCAACATGGTATTAGAGCTAAGGTGCAGAAGTCAAAGGAAGGGCAACAAAAGAGACATACAAAGATGAGTCCTCAAGAAGGGCATCAAAGTAAGCTTAAGGGCTTTGTCAAGAATAAAGGATCGAGTCTACATCAGCAAAGAATCTTTTCTGCACTATCATCATCAAAAAGGTCACCAAGAACCTTATCAATATGAGTACAAAGCAAGATAACTCAAACTCAAATATTATCATCTTAGAGAAGGTCGAAAATCCAAGGAGCAATACTAATCTACACTACAACAAAAGGAAAACACAGTAGCTTTCACAGTCATAGTGCTAGCCTCAAAATTTGGGTGTCATTACAACCCACGTCATACCACAACAATCTTAATGACTTAAGCAGTTTCGATGATTGGTATTGAACAATGCTTGAAGCCCACAAAGATCTTTGCTCATGCTAGTCAACTTAAGCAACGAGCACTGCAACAAGGTTACAAAGATATACAGTTACAACATACATTACAGCGATATCACTTCAGAAGGAGAACACAATGCCATATCTCGGGTGGACATCATGATAATGCTCTCAAAATTCTTGATTTCGATTCCATACCCTCACAGTCAAGGAATCAAATAATCTCAACATATCATAAAAGGCAGTAGTGGTTGGCACTGAACAATGCAAGGAAGTCTCAAGAAAGGTTTTGGAACTCTATTGTACCAGGGAGCTCAAGAAATAATCTCATTGAAGGAGATCATTCAAGAAAGGTTCTAGAACTCTATTGTACCAGATGTTATCACTCCACCAAATTTCTAAGGCTGAAGAAGAAATCCCAACAGAGGTAACCACAGACCAACCTTTTGACTTGGTATCTAGCTGTACCAAGCCGGAGAGGGCTCTCTCCACAAAATCACATCCAAGAGGGTTGGATGAATTAGGGTTTTAGGCTAGTTATGATGTGTAGAAGAATTTGATTGTTTGAAATTGGGTTGTTGGATGAGGATTAGATCAAAGAGACTAGATCAGGGCAAATGAGGGTATGATTGCAGACATCTGATGGAGCAAGGTAGATAGGCACTCAAACACTTTAAGGTTCTTGAGTGAGATGAATCAAACTGGTGAGGTGCTAGAAAGAGCAAGACAAGCATGTATTCTTTCTAAACTAAAGAAAATGGACAAATTATGAAGATCTCCACAAAACAAAGCATGTAAGATGTATTCTACTCATCAACTTGAAAATCATCATATCATAAAAGTGAAATGAAACATGAGAGTACAAAACATTCAAACATATGCAACATAAGAAGAAACTATGTCAAAATGTCATACCACAGGTATTCCATCAAAAGAGCTGCAACTCATTCATTAAATTTCTGCCAAATACTGATTAAACTAGTGTCTCTGACCAATACAACAACATCCAACTAAGTCCCACCTATGAAATGACTGAAAAATTACATGATATAGACCTCAAACAAACTCCTCCCAGCCTCAGGGGTCGAATCCATGAGAGGAGGAGTAGTTCCACCAAAGATTGAGCTGCAAACTGAAGTGTAGGGAGGTCCAAGTGACTCATCCCTAACTTAAGTGAACTGATTCATTACACCTCATCATGAGTTTTTACCTAATGTATTTACCAATGTTGCGAAATCGTGATCGGGGTTAAATTGTCCAGGGAATCGGAAGAACAAATAAAAAAATAAAATAAAATCGTAAAAAATGGGAAAAAATAGTAAAAATCAGGGAAAGATCGGAAAATACAAAAATATTCATTTTTTTCAATTTTTTTAATATCTAAAGCATCTACAACATAAAATAAATACATTGACACATAAATATGATAAAAGAACTAATATATAAGATGTGTAATATCATTTCTAGTCCTACATCACACATAACAGTGAATCATATCCTAAATAGTAAGTCCTGACTCCTGAGTCCCAAGTCAGCCTCAAAATATCAACAAAAAATATAATAATGTATCTCATATCATGATTCATAATGTCATAGACAATGAAATGAACCAAATAACTAATACTCTTGATTTCCTCTGCCCCTCTTGCGAGAAAATGCAACAAATTTCACTTTCCCTCTAGATGTAGATGTCGGTGGAGTTGGAAATGGACTTTGTTGTGCTCTAGAAGCTGAAGAACTAGGTGTTACAGGAGGTAGAGCACATCCTCTACTGGTGGCAGGGGTAACCTAGGTAGGTGGTGTCACCTCCTCCTGTTGTTCCTCCTCCTCCTCCTCCTCCCCCTCTACGCCTTCCACTACCTCCTGCTCTAACCAATCATCGCTAGACTCCATGAGAGGACTCTCGGCCTCAACCCTCCATGCAGCAGTGGTGTCAATTCCATCCAATGAAATGGCCTCCATATTAGGTATCCTCTCAAGTTGCCTCACCCACAATCGAATATTGTAGTAGATGTAGACCATGTCATTAAGTCACTGGGACTCCAACCTATACAAAGATCATAAAATAATAATTATAAAAAAAATATTATTTAATGAATTCAAAAAATTAATTGGAAATTTGGAATATTTTAAGTTTTAAGTTTAACCTGTTGCGTTTCTTCTTGTGTATTTTTTCAAATACACTCCAGTTGCACTTCTTCTTGTGTATTTTTTCAAATACACTCCAGTTGTGCTCGCATCCTGAGGAGCTACATGTTTGGTTGAGGATTCTAAAACAGTGCGAAACACGCATATGGATTTCCAAATGAATTCAATAAAATTATTGAGCTAAATACTCAATAATAATACAGAGATATTTTACAAAGATAGAAACATCAAGTTTCTATGTGAGATTCAGTTTCATCTAAGAAACTGCTAAAGAAAGGAAAATAGCAACAATTAGAAGAATGAGCATTAAACTAATATTAGAATTATTCTAATATCCTCCCTTAATGCTCAATCTATTTACAACACCAATAGACCCCCTAAATTGTTCAAATTTAGCAGGACCAAGAGGCTTGGTGAATATGTCTGCGAGCTGCTCTGTGGTGGGAACATACTTCAGTTGAACGGATCCGTCTTCAACAAGCTGGCGAATGTAGTGGCAGTGAGTTTCCACATGTTTTATTCGTTCATGAAAGACGGGATTTTTGGCAAGTTTGAGCACTCCCTGATTATCACAAAACAAGGAAGTAGGCCCTGTCTGGGAAGCATGCATGTCTGCAAGCATACGTCGAAGCCAAACTACCTCACAGGATGCCTTAACTGCTCCTCGATATTCTGCTTCGGTGGAGGAGAGAGCCACGTCTTGCTGCTTCTTACTAGTCCAGGTGACAGCACCAGATCCTAGACTAAACACATACCCAGCTGTAGATTTACGATCATCAACCGAACCGGCCCAGTCAGAATCTGTGTAACCACTGAGTATAGGATCGAAACTGCGAGTGTATAGGAGTCCATAATCAGAAGTGCCACGCACATATCGTAGCACACGCTTCGCTGCTATCCAATGATCAGTTTTAGGGGCTGACATGAAGCGGGAAATGTAGCTTACTGCAAAACTGATGTCTGGTCTGGTGGCAGTAAGATAGATGAGACTGCCTACTAATTGCCTGAAGAAAGTTTCATCCACAGGAAGAGAGGATGACTGAGCTGAAAGTTTGAGCCCTGGTTCCATAGGAGTCGTGGCTGGTTTGCAATCCTGCATTCTAAATCTGTCCACAAGATTTTGGCATACTTGGATTGAGAGAGAAAGATGTGATTCTCAGTCTGCCAAACTTCAACCTCCAGACAGTAGTGAAGAAGTCCCAAGTCTGTCATATCAAATGTTCTGCATAAGTCTTGTTTGATCCCATGGATCAAACTTGCAGAGCTGCCAGTGATGATAAGGTCATCCACATAGACAACCACAAACAAGATATCATCACCAGTATGCTTGATATACAGATTTGCATCAGATGGGCTCGCTGAAAACCATGATCTGTCAGGTACTGATCAATTTTCATGTACCAAGCCCGAGGAGCTTGTTTCAATCCATAGAGAGCTTTAGCTAATCTACACACTTTCTGTTCTTGACCGACAATCTTAAATCCTAGAGGCTGTGTCATGTAGACTTCTTCCTGTAAGTCACCATTTAGGAAAGCACTTTTCACATCCATCTGATGAACTTTCCATTTAAACTGAGCTACTAGAGCAAGAACAAGACATATGGTACTCATTTTGGCTGTAGGAGCAAAAGTCTCCTCATAGTCAATGCCTTCCTTCTGAGAGAATCCTCGAGCCACAAGACGAGCTTTATACTTGTCTAGAGTTCCATCGGTTTTGTATTTCACTTTATATACCCATTTGCAGCTAATGGGTTTTTTTCCTTCAGGAAGATCAGAAAGGATCCATGTGTGATTTTTCTGAAAACTCTGGAATTCAGCGTCCATAGCCTGTTCCCACTCATATGTACCCTTAGCCTCTGAATAAGTTTGAGGCTCAAAGATACTGTGTAGATTAGCCATAAGAGCAAAGTTTACTGTAGATTGTTGTTTGCTCTTATGTCTAGAGGTTCGTCCTTCAAGGAGTTCATCATCTCTGAGATCACCAATAGTTTTAGCCCACCATTTTGGCCGAAGAGTAGAGAAAGAAGGTTCAAGAGCAATAGGAGCAGCAAGAGAAGGGTTATTTTTCGGAGGAAGTTCAGGCAGTGTATTATCAAACACTGATGCTGCATTATCCCTCCCATCAGGTGGACTTATTGGAAGAAGAACATTGTGAGGCTGATCCTCAGAACACTGCTCAGAAGAAGAAGACTGAAAAAATCCTCTGTCTTCATCAAATACCACATCCCTATTGAAGCTAAGACGACCAGTGGCTATATCTATTAGTCTGTAAGCTTTGTGATGATCACTGTACCCTGTCATCATGAGTTTCTGGCTTTTGGCATCCAGCTTAGAGCGCTTAGCAGCTGGAATCCAAACATATGCAATTGAGCCAAAAACTTTGAGGTGACTGATCTTCGGCTTATGGCCAGACCAAACCTCTTCGGGAGTCTTTCCTTTAACAGCCTGAGTGGGTGATTGGTTAAGAAGATAAACAATAGTAAAGAGGGCTTCAGCCCAGAATTTGTTTGGAACATTCTTGTGTTGTAACATGGAGCGAGCCATTCCAACAACCGTGCGGTTTCGGCGTTCAACAACATTGTTCTGCTGAGGAGTGTAAGGGGTAGTGAACTGGCGTTTTATGCCATTAGTATCACAGAAGTTGGAAAAAGCAGAAGAACAAAATTCCCCCCCGTTATCTGTCCTAAGAGTCATGATATTACAGCTAGACTCTTTTTCCACTAAGGTTTTAAAATTATGAAATGTACTAAATGCATCCGATTTATATTTGAGAAAATATACCCACATCTTTCTACTGAAGTCATCTACAATAAGCAAAAAATATTTGCAAGCAGTGATAGAAGATGTATTCATAGGACCACAAATATCAACATGAAGTAATTGGAGTACCTTAGAAGCGCATCAGGATTCTCCATTCGTGAATGCAGAGCGATGTTGTTTGCCAGCTTGACAAGCGCCGCATACGCCCAACTGCTGAGTCTGAATATCAGGTAACCCCGACACAAGTCCTTCCTGAGAGAGCTGAGAGAGATACTGCATGTTTAGGTGCCCATATCGCTGATGCCATAAAGTGTTGATGGGAGAAACACGAGCTGCTAGAGCTACTTCGGGAGAATCACCAGTGTCCAGAAGTCTGTATAAACCATGATCTTCTAGACCAACCTCAACTGTAAGACTAGTATCCTTGTCGATAATAGAGCATTTGTGCGCTCTGAATACTACATCAAGCTGAGGAGAGTTCCTCATAATCTGACTAACATACAACAGATTAATTTCCATACCAGGAACATAGTACACATTCAGGAAGATTAGTGTGCGGCCACCAGACTGGATTTGAACTGTACCTCTGCCAACCACTGTGTATTTTTCACCTCCTCCAAATACCACGGAATCACTGAAAGGTGAGAAGTCAATAAACCAGTCACGCCTGTGAGAAAAATGGCGTGATGCACCAGAGTCAATGTACCAGGTAGAAGATGGAACATGATCTGAAGACCTTTTTGTCATAAAGGCGTAAAAGTCAGAATCTGTCTGCTCAAAATGTTCTGCAACATTCGCTGTCTGATGAAGCCCTCCCTGTTTCTTTTGTTCAGAAGCAATCCTCTGTCGGCAATCTTTCTTCATGTGACCAAACTTGTGACAGTGATTACACTGCACATTTTTTTTTTCTGGCAGAATCAAAAGACTGAGAAGAACCTTTCTGCTGAAAGGACTGAGAGGACTGATATTTGGCAGCAAAAGCATTTTCTGAGGAGGCTGATGCTGCACCACTA
>APFE030996766.1:0-27939 GCA_000404065.3 Pinus taeda
CTTTTAGATTCTTAAAACACTCAAAGGTTTCAGATTTATACTTTATGAAATATATCCACATCATTCTAGTATAATCATCAACAAATAACACAAAGTACCTTTCTCCTTGGAGTGCTTGATCTCTAGTTGGCCCACACACATCAGCATGATGATCTCCAAGGGCTTCGATGTACATTGTTCCTTTGTCTTGTGGCTGGTTCTGGTCTGCTTTCCATGTTGACATGGACCACACACTGCTTGATTTGGTTTGAACAGCCTTGGGATGTCTCGTACAACTTTGATCTTGCTGATATTAATCAGATTTTTGAAGCTTGTATGTCCAAGTCGCTTGTGCCACAGCGAACTCTCATCTGTCTGACTCAAGTAGCATTTATTTTCCTGAATCTTGTTCAGAATGTAAATGTTGTCTGGTGTTCTCACCTCTTTTACCACAAGTTTCCCTAAGGCAGAGTTCCTTATTTCACAATCTTTGGTGCTGAAAAACAACCTTATGTCCTTGATCACAGATTTGGCTGACACTCAGAAGGTTGTGTTTGAGTCCATCAACTAGCAGAGCATCTTGAGCTTTTCCCTTTCCATTGATCAAAGTAATTGTTCCTTTTCCCGCAATTCTGCCAGTTCCGCTTCCAAAAGACACATTCCCTTCCTTTTTTCTCAGTGAGACAAACTTCCTTCTGTCTCCTGTCATGTGTCCGGAGCACCCACTATCTACAAACCACTGGTTTCCATTATTTTGATAAAATAGAGCCGGGCCACATTTGTCCATGCTGGAGTTCTTGCTACTCATCTTTCTTCCTTTGAGTGGGCAGTCTTGTTCATAGTGTCCATTATTGTAGCAGAAAGAGAAAATTAGATCAAATTTGGTCAAGGGATCAAATGAATTGAAGGTTTTGATTTGTCCCTACCTTTTAGGGGCATATGAGTTGATTACTCGGTCCTTTAGCGTTGTCTTTTCACTTCTACGAGCCATACAATGTCTGGCTTGATGACCGAAGTTTTTACAGTGAAAGCAATGTCCAAGAAATATGGTTTTGAAGCAACCACGGTTTGAGTCAATTTGCTTCCTGGGAATTACTCCTCCCTCGTCCTTTGGATTTGCGATGGACCCTTGGTGGAGTACAAGTTTGTATTTACTATAGTGTCCATGATTCGACTCCAAATTCTTCTTTGGAGTAATTCTCTCTTCATTCTTGGGATCTGGGATGCACTTCTGATAGCATACTTTTTCATCTTTTGGATTGCAGGAGAGTGCATCGGCATAGCTTTTCACACTATTCTTAGTGCTTGAGGATTCTCCTTTGAAACCTATTCCAGACTTGTCATATTGAGGTTTTTTATTTTCAGAATAGTCTCAAGTATTGGATAGCTTTTACAGCCCTTTTTAATTTGCTCCAACTCCTTTCTCAGAGACACTATTTCGGCCTCGCGTTCCTCACAGGTCTCTTCTTTTTCTTTAATTTTTTCTTCCAAGAGATCTTATCTCCTTCTTATTTCCTCGTTTTCCACTTTGAGAGAAATGATTTTGTTCCATAGTTTCTCATTTTCTTCAATGGCGCTTATTAATAGTTCATCTACACTTCCTTCCAGCCCTGAGTCATCATCATCTGTGAGTGCCATGAATAATGCTTCTTGGCTTTCATCATGATCACTTTCCTCATATGATTTCTTTTTGATGACCATAAACTCATCCTCATCAGACTCATCTTGCTTGGAGAAGAAGTTTTTCTTATTGAACCCTTTCTTTTTGTATGCCATTCTTTTAGAATTTCCCTCATCATCACTGTCATGTTTATGAGGACATTTTGCTACATAATGACCTATTTTACCACATTTAAAACAGAGAAGAGGATGCTTTCCTTTAAGCTTAGATCCTCTCTTTAGCTTTCTTACAAATTGAGCTAATTTGGATTCCACATTTGACTCATCACTATAGTCATTCCTTTCTTTCCCTTTCTTTGACTTTAAGGCCTTGAATGCTGCATCTTTGGAGCTTGGCCCACCTTTCCTCATTTCATAGGTAGTGAGAATTCCATGGAGTTCATCCATTTTGAGGGTATCTAGATCATTTGCTTCTTTTATAGCGCTTATTTTGGAGTCAAATATGTCTCGAAGAGACCTTAATACCTTTTGAACAATGGTAATTTCTTCCACTTTTTCGTCCAATCCTTTCAGAGAATTTACCACTTCAGCTACTCGGAGGAGGTATGCTGCAATATCTTCTTCATTTTCCATCCTCAAACTTTCAAATTGTCTTTTGTGAGTTTGAAGCTTTGCCTTTTTTACTTTTGAGTCTCCATCGTAGAAGCCAACTAGCTTCTCCCACATTTCTTTAGCAAAGGTACAGTGCATGATTTTTGTAAACTCGGAATCAGTGATTCCACTAGTGATGGAGTTCATGGCCTTTGCATTTGTGATGTAGGCTTTCCTCTCGTCTTGGTCTGTTGGAAGAGTGGAAGTCATTTGGTATTCATTTTGACAAAAATGCCATACTTCAGGTCCAAGGGACATTAAGTAGTAGGTCATTCTTTTCTTCCAGAAACCAAAGTTAGTGCCATCGAACAAAGGAGGTCTTCCTTATGCTTCGTGATTTCTCATCATGGCTGCGGATCCTTCTTCAAGCTGTTAGGCTTAGTATGAAGAACCTGCGCTCTGATACCAATTGTTGGAAATACTGAGAGAGGGGGGTGAATCAGTATTTATTATTTTTTGTTCTAGTGATTTCCAAAAGCATATATAGATATGTATATGTATACACAGAACACAGAGATCAATAATCAGAATAAATGCTTTTATTAAAACTCAAGACAGTGAAATGAAATAAATACAATATAAGTATAAATCTGATTGTGAATTAGTTGCCAAGCTCCAACTTGGACTTTAGTGAGACTCCAACATCCAGAGCACCAACTCTATTTTGCAGTGGTTCTGCACTTAGGAGCACCTACCCCCAATGACTTCAGTCCTATTCAATTCTGAGGCTCCAACCTCTTGGGCTCCAACCCAACTTTGGTATACACTGGTATGCTGCTGCACTCTATTCAGCTTCCGCTGCTTCTGCTACCCCTTTTGCCTCTACTACTTCCACTATCTCATACTCAGGGTATTCAACACAACAACCGCACCTCACGTTCTCTGTTTTTTTTTTTATACATTCTCATGCCTTTGTCCATTCGTTTTCGCTTGCTTGCTGGCTCTTTGGCTTCCTCCTCGCTCGCTTGAGCTTCGGCTTCCTCAACACTCACTCGACCTTCTGGCTTCCCTTCTCCATTCGCTTTAGCTTCCTATCCCACGTCATCCTTTTATTGCAATCGTCACTTCCAGAGGTTCGCACATAACTCAGTCGATTGCCGATGGACGATTCCCCTACTGGACGCGATATTATATAAACTGCAGTTGATATTCTCGACGGGTCTGCAACCTTATCAAAATCGGCGATCACAAGGAAAGGGCCGCTTAATACTGTGTTCCCTCTGCTCCGAATTCCCGATGCGATAATCGCTATCGGCAATCGCAATGGTCCACTTGACACTTCATGACTTTCGCTCCCAATGCGTTGGATGCAATATAAAAATAAACGGAAGTTAATATACCTATCAGGTCCACAACCTTATCGCAATCGGGGGTTGCCCTTGGCGGAGGTCCGATGCGATATCGCTATCGATGTTCGCAAGTCGCACAGGGTCAAGTTCGATGCGATATCGCTATCGGCGATCGCAAGTTGCATATGGTCAGGGCCTTGCACACTTGTGATACCCGCTCCGAAATGTCGATGAGATAATCGCTATCGCAAATCGCAAAGGTTCAGGGCTTGATAGCTTGCGATGTAGCAACAGATGTGATAGTTGTTAATGCATATATAGATGGGTTTTGCCTCCGATAGCTCCCGATTTTGTAATCTTCTTCCTCTGATGGCTCTGTTTTGGCTCTATTTTTTGTGGTGGCAGTTGCACGCATACGTGTGATAGTTGTTAAATGCATGCGTATAAGCTCTCCGGTCGTTGTTTGCGTCCTCTGTTGCATCGATGGCTTTCTGCGTCGTCTGTTTTCTTTGTCTACACCTATGTTGCTCCGATGGCTCTGCTTGTAGTTGTCACCTACATACATATAAGTTCTCCGATGACTTATTTGCATGCCTCCATTGGCTCTTTCAGCTCTTTGTGTCGTTTACTCCTCTGGTGGCTCCTCTTCTTTGGCTCTGTCTCCTTCCTTGAATATTGCCATATTGACATCAATGAAAATCTGTGTCCAACATCATTGCCTTACAGACACTCCTAATATGCAAACCTTCTTGTTGTCACACTATAATCTTTCTTGGGTCTTCTCATGCCTTCCTCATAGTCTCCCTATACTGCTTTGTAAATATATATATATATAAATATATATATATATATATATATATATAAATATAATATAGATATATTAGATATATTTTATCCTCGTCTATTTAAATCCTCTCCTTTTTGTGAGAGTGTATCTCTTCCTTTACCATTCTTTTCTAGTGTGCATTGACTAGATCCAACACATCCCACAAGAGTATGGCTAACTTGTCCTTTGTTGAAGTGGCCATAGTACATTTTTAATACTTGATCCATTCTTCTCTTTTAATTTAGCAAGGATATAGGTGGAAATTTAATGCAAGCTACGAGCCTAGTTATTTCCTCAAGCAATTCGAAACCAACCTCACCTTCTAGACTTTGAATCTATGTCCTCTCTCTTCAGTCTGGTCATTTTTATATTTTTCACAATTATTTACAATTGTACCTGAAAATATTTACATGAGGGGCTAGCCGAAATGGGTTTTCACGTATCCCACCCCTTTAAGGGACCCCGTCCTCATTGTTCTATATCTAAACACAATTCAACCATGCTCTATATTAACACAAAATTCATAGTTAGATTATTTACACGAGTCTGTTCATATTTACAATTGCATTTACATTTTCTTACTCAATAAATAAAAAAGGGTAAGCCCCAAGGGTTAGCTAAGTAGATCAAAAACCGTGCCTTGTCATCGGGATTTCACAGGGTCGAATCTGCCCAAAGCCCTTGGGTTCAGGACTTGCCAGTAGGCCGAGGGGTGATTAGCCCAGATTTTTCTGTGAACGTAATAACCACTCACTAACCAGGGTGTTCGTGAACCACACTTACAAAAAAAAGAGGGTATGATACCCTCATATGATCAACCATCTCCCAAGTGGCTTCATTTGGTCCAAAGTGCCTCCACTATACCTTGACCTACTCAATCACTCGATTCTGGAGTGTGATTTTCCTTCGATCCAAAATGCATAGTAGATCTGGCTAGAATTCTTCCCTGGATTCCACTTGTATCACATACCAATCAACAACATGATTACCATCATGTACACACTTTTTAAGCAATGAGATATGGAAACCACCATGTGTCTTTACTGCGAGTGGCAAGGCTAATTTGTATTCCATCGACCCCATTATTTCTAAAATCTAAAATGGTCCACAAAACCTTAGTTCCAACTTGGAACAAGACCCAATATTTAGTGAACTTTTCTTGGTCTAATGCAAAGGTAAACATGTTCCCCCACTTGAAATTCCTTGTACATTATTTGTTGATATGCTAACTCTTCTATTAGTCCTAAGTTATCTTCAATTTCTACCAAATAGCAGTTACTTCCTTTCCCATTTCCTTCAATATATAAGGCCTGATATGCACCTTATTCACTAGATCATTCTAGTTGATAGGTGGATTGCATTTTCCACCATAGAGAGCCTTAAATGGACTTATTTTTAATGATTCTTGGTACCCACCATTGCAGTAAAACTCTACCAAAGTTAGAAACTCTTCCCACCTCTTTGGTTGATGCATGACATACATTCTTAGCATTTCTTCCAACACCTTGTTAACTCTTTCAATCTACCCATACGTTTGAAGACAATATGTTGTGCTAAAAGCCAAATTTGTCCTAAAATCCACAAAAAACACCTTCTAAAACTTAGCATCCATATCCGAGATGATCTTCTTGAGTACATTGTGCAATCTCACTATTTCCTTTATCAAAATATGAGCTATGTCACTTTCCTTATCATTGGATTTAATAGCTACAAAATGAGCTAACTTGCGCAGCTTATCTACCACCACCATTATGGCATCACACTTCCTAGATGTCCTTGGCAGTCTAGTAATGAAGTCCGTTGAAATGAATTCACACTTCCACTGAGGAATGGGGACTAGTTGTAGCAATCCCACTAGGTGTTTACATTCCACTTTCACTTGTTGGCATTCCAAGCACCTAACAATATATTCAACCACATATTTTCATGCTTGGCCAATAATATGTATTTTTTATGGCTTCTATCATCTTTTGATAACTTAGATGACCAAAATATGGCATTTTATGAAATTCATCTAAGATGAACTTCTTCAAGTCACGCATGCAAGGTATATACCATCTTCCTTCGAATTTTAATGTTCCATCCTTTACAAGTGAGAATTTCTTACTCAATATTACTTCCTGCTCTTGCTACAAGTGCTCTTTCACTTGCTGGTAGTGCTCATCCTACTACATTCCCTCTTTAATATTTTCTTTAATGTCAATTTTGCAAGTACTTATAACTTCCACATGAACTACTTGCAACCTCCTGCTGAGTGCATCTACTACCTTGTTTTCTAAGATTTTGATATACTTGATTTCGAAATCAAATTCAATAATCAAGGCTATCCACCTTGCTTGTCTGGAATTCAGCTTGGGTTGATCAAACAAATACCTCATCCCTTCATGATCAGACATGAATATAAATCTCCTTCCAAGGAGGTAATGCCTCCACATTTTTAACACATGGAATATAGCTACCAATTCTAAGTCACCGGTGACGTAGTTTCACTCATGCTCATTCAAATTCCTTGACTCGTAACAGACCATTTGTTCTTCTTGCATCAAGACTCCACCAAGCCCTTCCCCATAAGCAACTGTGAGAACCAAAAAATACTTTTATAGGTCTAATATTCTCAATATGGTGCATGCTTGAGCAAATGTTTCAATTGCTCAAAGTAGGCCACACAATCTGCTACCCATTGGAATTTAATTCCTTTTCTTTGTAGCATTGTGATTGGATGCCTAATCTTTGAGAAATTGTAGACGAACCTTTAGTAATAACCGACCAATCTCATGAAGATCTTACTTTTGTCCATTCTGATGAGTACACCACACCATCATGGCCTTGATTCTATCAAGGCCTATTTCCACTCCATGTTTAGAAACAATATGCCTGATGTATTGCACATGTGATTGAAATAAATTACACTTGCTAATTTTTGCATAAAGCTTGTTCTCTCTTAGCAGTTGCAGCACTGCTACTAAATGTTTCTCATGCTACTGCTTGGTTTTTTAATAAACCAATATGTCATCGACAAAAACCAGCACAAACTTGTCCAAATATGGACTGAGCACATTATTCATTAAACACATAAAGGTTGTTGGTGCGATTTTTATCCCAAATGACACAACTACAAATTCGTAGTGCCCATAGCTAGTTATAAATGTCATTTTGTGAATGCCCTCATCCTTAATGGAAACCTAATGGTACCCATACTACAAATCGATCTTTGAGAATCCCACAACTCCCCTTAGCTAATTAAACAAATCATCAATCATTAGTAGAGGATATATGTTCTTTATCATGGAATTGTTTAATTGTCCGTAGTCGATACACAACCTTAGTGTGTCGTATTTCTTCTTTATGAACAACACAGTTGCAACTCCCCAGGGTGACATGCTGGGTCTGATATATCATATGTCCAACATTTCTTTTAATTGTAATTTTAACTCTAGCAGCTCTAGTGTACTCATGTGGTATGGAGTTCTTGAGATACATACTATCACTGCCAATAATTTTATGGAGAAATCGATTTCCCTATGTGGTGGTAGTCCTGGGATCTCTTTAGGGAACACATATTTCAATCATTTTAAAACTGAGTACTCCTATAATATGTTGCCACTAATTTATGAGTCACTGATCATTTGGACAACAAACAATTCACATCCCTTTCAACTGCATCGCTTTAGTTGTAGTAGTGTTATCTACCTAACTATCATAAGCTTTAGTTTCCCCTACAGTGTCAACTCAAACCAAATTATAGTTGAGCTCTAATAATTGTGGTGGCTTGGGAGCATGGATAGAATTGCACCACAAAATAATTTCCCTTTGTGGCTTCAAACTTGTCCTTAACCCCTTTTATTCCTCTCTTTGCAGATTTCCAAGAAATCATTGTACACATCCTTGGATCTAGTATCACTTATTGGTATTTAAGAGCCTAAACTATAAATACATTTAATGGAGAAATAATGTCAATAATAAGAATAACACATAAGACACAAAATTTACATGGTAAAACCATGATAGTTTATCAAGGAAACATACATGTGAAAATTTAAGGTATTTTATTAGTCAATATGAAATTACAATCAGGATTACAACACCTTCAACTCTTAGGCTTCATTGATATATTGAAGTAGGCACCATTACTTTTCTTATGAAAATTATCATTGGTTTCGTAAAGCAACACCACTAGAGTAAGCCCATGGGGATTTGAGTTGACATTGAATAAGTGTACCTTTAAGGTACTCCTTGGAAAATGGTCATCGATGTATATCCCCCATGGGTTAGCCAACCAAAAAAAAACATTTTTAGAGTAACCAAAATTTGTATGTAAGTAAATTTAAGTTTTTACATTTTATTTTGTTTTATTGTTGTGAAATTCTAACAAAAACATATCCAAAACATTAACATCATAAAACACAATATAAGAAACTGTAACCCCTACAATTGTCCCATTAACCAACACCAACCCTTCTTTAGGGTTTAGCTTGAAGGGATCATCAATGGAGAATCCTTCCAAGCACCCTTTTTCATTCCCACTTAGCACAATGGTGACCAAGTTAGGCCTAGCAATAAGAAATCCTACAAAATATATGATAGGGGAAAAAGTTCTCCAAATATTATAATGGTTCCTTGTAGGGGCAATTTAGGAGTAACATGAGAATCAAGAAACTCCTATATTACCTCAAGTATTTCCTAGATGATACCCGAAAATCCTTGCATGAATTTATTAGTTTGAACCAAAATTGTAGCTCTAGTAGCATAGAGAGAAATACAATTAAATCGCCTTTCCCTTGAACTCCAACATTGAGATAAATCAAGCCTTTTTGTAGCTCAATTGCTTGATTGATTCTTTGATGGGATGTTGCACTGAAACGAATTCTAATCTATATGTATAAGCTCCCATGTTAACATTATATATCACCCATCCACTCTATCCATGGAATTGGATCATTCAGATCAAAGTCAATGTCTACCCTTCGAGTCAATGTAGTTACTTGAAATATACTCAAATTGGATCCCATGATAGATACAAACTTCAATAGTTGAAACTCTTCAATCAAGTTTCTCACCTCCTTAGTATGGCTTTGTTTCATGGCATCTACAAGCCTCAACTAGTTTAGAGAATCATCTTGATATTTATAACCATGCTCTATATAACTTTTTAATAGCTAAATTCTTCAATTTAGACAATCATGATCAAATTTATGAGTGCCCTCCATATTAATATAATATTTTTATAGCTAAATTGTTCCTTTTTATCCCATCACCATAATTGTTGTAGCTTTTGTTATTACTTCCAACATAAATAAAAGAATTGCAACAATAGAGTAAAATACTAAAACAATCAAGCATGGAGCTAATGGACTTCAATTAAAGACCCTTGCAAGAAAATACAATACAAAGCTCCTAATGAGATTGAGGGTCTTTCTCTTAGTTTGATTTGGGTTTTTGAGATTTGAATATGTAAATATTCACGACAAAAATATTGAAGGTGCTCCAAATATAAATAGTGAATTGGGTTGGTCACAAAATGGTAAATAAACAGTGCATTTTCTTACATAAAGAGTCTAAGTATGCAAAAAAGAACTAGATAAATATTGATGGAGTCGGAAAACAACATTTTTATTGAAGTGGTCGTGATGATTTTCCTACTCAATGAGAGAACCACGCTAATGATATGATGCCAAATAAAACACAAATTATTCTGGAAAGAGGAGGAAACCACAAGCTACTAGAGTAGTTCAAAACACATATATAACTTACACAATACCACATAGTAGAGTTGCAACTTAGGAAATCAAATTGTTTGAATTGCACAAGAATTGCACAAGAATAGAAGAATAAAAGAATTGATTAATTACACAATATATAACTCAAATGCCAACATATCAGAGTTGCAACTTAGGAATTTCAGATTGTTTGAATGCTAAGAATATAGAAGAGCAAAAAAATAATGAAGTAGAGAATCCTCTAGAAAGATCTTTTATATGTATAATAATATCACACAAATTTTTATCTCTTTTATTTTACATGTGAAGAAAACTACATGGAAAGACTAAGAATTGATGAAAATAGAGAATAGTGCTGGTTTGTCCTAAGTCTTAAGACATGTCTAGAATAGCTACAATATTTGAATCAATTCAAAACTTATTTTACTCTAAACATATGGTAGCGTCCTTGGCTTTATACTTCAACCAAATTTTTTCTTCCCTCTAAAACTAATATTTTGCAATTTTCCCTTTCATTAATTTTCCTCTAGTATTCCTTCTTCAAATATTCCTCCATCTTAGTAATGCTATTAGTTTTCCTGCATTTGCTTGTAACCTTGATACTACTAATTTCACTTATCATCACTTCTGTAATTAAAACAATATCTCATTTTCTTTAGCTCCCTCTCCACTATCATAAAAGCTCAACAACTTTGATGTTTCCTTCGTTTATTTCTTGCTTCTTCTATACAATATATGGCATTTTTCAAATACCAAATTCATCTCCATCATAGTGTGATTTCAAGCTCATATTATTATATCTTCGGAAATATAGCTCCATAACATTCACTACTATATTCTCCTCACATTTTTTTACTATTGCAAAGGTATATTCAATTTCATAATCCACATGTATATATGCATAATGGACTTCAATTTCTTCATCATGCTCATGTTATGCAACTCATACAAGGTCACATTTTTCTTCCACAATTTCTTCAACAAACTTCTTTGTAGTTTTCATGACAAATGCAGTTTCTTCTCCTTGAACACCTTCTTATTCTTCAATAGGGTCTTCCATGGTGTTCCATGTTATTTATGTAATGTCAAAATCTTTTGGTTCTTCTATCATAACAATGGATTCATCAACTAAGTGCAACTTTTTGCAAATCATTGTTGTGAAGCCTTTCATTATTTTCCATGTATAAAATAACCCAAGCTTCTTTGGACCTAGTTGTTGCTACATTTTTAATAAGAATTTTGTCACCATATGAGAAACAATGTTTCTTCATCATCCTTCTAGTTTGGTCTAAGATGTTCCTTTTGATCTTAAGTTATGGTCTCACAAGCTACCTAATTTGAGAGTTCAAACCCATTAAACATAATGTCACATAAATCTTCTTATAATTTGATGCTAATCTTAATGGCTCAAAAATCATAATTTTTACCAAAAGAAAAAGGGAGATGATAGAAAATAAAAAATACTAAATATATATAGCTATACAACTATTTAAAGAACTCAATCATTTCCAATAATAACATGGATATAATAATATATATATATAATAATATGATATACCCCTTTAACTACTTGGGAACCATTAATATAGAAATTTTCCAGAAACTTGTTCAGTAAGATAATAATAAACTGTTTTCATTAAAATTTATCTTTTACCAACATATTTAGCTCTTCTTAAATTTAAAATGTTAATACAAACTTATAAAGTACTTAAAAAATACCTACCTAAATTTTAATTTGAAAAATGCAAAAGCCATGAATATGGAACATGCACCATTGAAGAGTCCATGCGGTACGGCACATCCTTTTTCCAATGTGCGCAGATTAGGGGTCCTCCATTTGCTATCAACTCTTTTGTCAATATGCATATATTAAGAGACCTCCATGTTTTTTTAGAGGAAAAGGTTCAACGGGAGTTTATGTAAAAGTTTGTTTGGTGGAATAGAGCTTCTCACCGGCTGGATGTAGAAGATGCGGTGGACGAAATCAAAGATCGGATAGTAGTTGGTACTTTGACTACATCAAAGTAGAAACGTTTTTTGGTTTTATTCCCTAACCTATTATAATCATGTCAGAATGCCAACCCATAGTGTGACGTACATGGCCAACCCATAATGTGACGTACGACACATTGAGATATGTGGAAGTTTGAATTTAAAGTTGATATGTAATAAATTTTTTGGGAGCAGGTGAAACTTTAACCTCAAATTTTATGGCTTTTCCTATTTCCTAGACGATAGAAAAGTAAATGCTTTTCGTAGACTATAGAAAAGTAAATGCTGACATGCCAGGCATTTAGCTCGTAGACCATAGAAAAGTAAATGCTCCCTGACATGCTAGGCATTTAGCTCTCGCCCTCTGAGTGATAGCACGCGAATCGAGATAGCAGCCTGGAGAGAAAGGGCGAAAGCTAAATGCCTGGCATGTCAGGGAACATTTACTTTTCTATGGTCTATGAAATAGGAGTTTCCCAAACTTTATGGCTCTTATCTCCAGGTCTATAGAGATTGATTTTCTTATTCCATAGCAAGGTACGTAGACTTGATTTTATTATATCCTAGCAGGGTTAGAATTTGAAAATAGATTTATATAGGAAAATTTTGATATTTTTCGAGACTCCCTTTCACAGTTTTAATTAAAAGTTTTGAAATATTTTTAAAAATTTTTAATGGTATTTAAACATTTAAAAATCACATTTTTACTTAAATTTATATACTGATTCTTATATTTTTTTTTTAATCTATAAATTAAGTAACTTTAAATATAATAAAAAATTAAATAAAAATAACATTAAATTTTAATAATTAAATTCTTAAAATTTTAAACGTTAAAATAATAAAAAAAATTATAATTGATTTAATAACAAAATTTAATATCTTTTTGACTACTTAAAAATATCTTTATATTTGTAATGGTATTAATGTTTTTTTAATAAAAATATTTATGTTATAATATAAATACCAATGTGGTATATGTAGATCATTAAGAGTTTTCAAAACAGTAGGTCAATATGTTAAGACTAAAGTTGTTGGTGGCCTTTTTTTTTTTACACATGATTTGATTTTTTGAGCAAAGGTGATGAGTGAATTTGCATGAAAATGGTCGTTTAATTTAAGCATTTATCTTGGGATTTGCAATAGTGAAGAAGTGGGCCATCAAGTTTCTATGTATCCATGATTGCCAAAAGTTTCCAAACTATGTGTTATTTTATAAATACCGTTTATTATCGGAATAGTTATTTGTTATTTAATTTGATTTTATTATAGTGGTTGTATTTAAAGGTGTTTTTTAGTTTAGTATAAAAAGATATTAAATGTTAGGGATCTGGTCATCTAAATATTTTGACTCAAACAGATTTTATAATCAAAATAATCAATATATTATTTGTATTTTTTAACCATTCATGATTTTGACAATAATATTTATCTATACATATAAACTTAAATACATTTTAATTCTAAAATAATATTATTTTTAAATTTAATAATTTTATAACCTAAAAAAAATTAAATTACCTTATTAATTAAAAGAAATATATAGAATGTCCACATTTCTATTAAACACCCATATCTATTTCATATAGTTTATAATTTTTAGATATGCTTCTCAATTAAATTGGAATATATTACTTAATTCAACGATTAATAACAATTTCAATTATGATCGCGACAATCCCTTTCGAGCGCAAAATTTGCACAATCAAAAGTATTTGAGAATGTCATCATGATCGAACTTTTTTCAGCATTACGATGACACGACTTCTTTTAATAATTATATATAACAATAAAGCTCCCCATCATTACAACACGTCAGCAAAACTTATAAAATTGAAATCATAATTTAAATTATGGAATACAATTTTAAAATAAATAAATATTAATATTATTTATTAATTATTTTTACTCATAATTAATATAAATAATGTTAAACGAAAACATCAGCATTAAAGGAAAGCATTTCCCATAATAAGTTATAAAATATTTAATTATTTTTTAAGAGTAATTTAGTGAGTCATAATTATGTTCGGAAACTAGTGAGAATTCTAGTAAATTTTGACATAAATTTTTGAGAAATCTAGATATTGTCAAATCTTCAAGATTTTGAGTGTCTATTTTTTTTAATAATATTAAATCTATTTTTACCATACAAAAGTTTAAATATTTTATTATTAATTTTTTTAAAAGAAATAATCACACAATAAAAAATAAATTTCCAAACAAAATTGTGCAGTTTTTTATAAACAATTAATAATATACATTTTAATCTTATTAATAACAAAACCATCTTATTCGCGTTAATTACAATTCCAATAAAAATTTAAATAAATCATTTTAATTATATTAATAGCAAAACCATCTTTTTCACATTAATGACGAACCCAATTCTAAATAGGAAAATCTTTTGTATGTAAAAATGGATTAATACGGTTTAATCATTAAAAGATCACTGGAATCGGCTGATGGAAAATTTAATTATATTAATCACAAAACCAATATTTAATTATATTAATAACAAAACTATCTTGTTCACGCCAATCCTAAATAGGAAAATCTTTTCTCATATAAAAATGGACTAGTATGGTCTAACGATTAAAAGATCGCTGGAATCGGGTTATGGAAAATTTTAATTATATTAATAACAAAACTATCGGGTTATGGAAAATTTTAATTATGTTAATAACAAAACTATCTTAATCACCCTGACTATGAATAGGAAAGTTCGCTGGAATTAATGACAACTACCATTAAAAGATCGCTGGAATTAATGACAACTACCATTCTCAATAGTTTTTTGATCGCTGGAATTAATGACAACTACCATTCTGAATAGGAAAAACTTTCCCATATAAAAATGTAACACTCTAATTATTATATAATTTTATTATTATTTTTTGGGTAGTAGTTTTGATAATTTTATTATTATTATTTTTTTTTTTGGAGTAGTTAGGTTTTTATATATATTTTGGAAGTGTAAGTTTGAGTTGTGAATTTTTTCTAATCTAAATATTTGAGGGGTTTGGTAAAGTATTAAATCTATTTATGCATTAAAAAACACATTTGAATAACAAAAACCCATAATTTAACAAAAAAAAGTTATTTAACTAGATTGTAACTAAAAAATTTAAAACAAAATTTTAATCAGATAGTAATTTCTTAGGGTCTAGTCTGACTTATAGATGAAATAGCATTTTCACAAGAATTCACCAAAAATATAATTGCAAGACTTTTTATAGTTTAAAATACAATTTTGAGTATGTAAATAGATTCAACGCCCTAAAAAAACTAGTAAAAAGTTCCAATTATACAAATTAAACAATTTAAACTCAAAATTTTAAAAATCTTTATCAAATTTTAATTAAAATTAACGCAAAAGAATTATACTAAAAATTATTTAGTATATAAATTATACTATTCCTTTTCAAATACATCAATAAATTCAATAAGTTGATTTTCCAAATTACAAAATTCAAACTTATCATTAGAAAAAATCTCACCAAATTGAAAATATTAATAAAAGAGAAAGCATTAAACACGTCAAAAACTACCCAAAATTGCAGAATAAACTCTGGAAAATGACATTCATAACTTCTTTTTTCAGAAAAAAATCATCATTAATTTATATTAAAAGAATATAAAAATCTTCTATACATATCATGATAATCACATCAGAATCCATTTGCCAATACCTTTCAAACCAACCAAATATATAATTGATGTAAGAGCAAAAAACAAACAAAATATAATTCATGGTAAGAGCAAAATAATATACAAAAGTAACGATGAATGATACACTACACTGACAAGGTGGCGTTATAATACTAATGAATTCATATACCGAATTCAAGGGCTCGGTATTATGTTGACCATCCCTCGCACCATATCCAGAGCACTATTAGAAAAACAATAGAGCATGCAGATAAAAATCTGCCTGGAAGGGTAAGGGATTCCTCAAATTATTGAAATAAAACTAGAAACAAAGTAACTACATGAAATTCTGATATCTTATAAAACTCAAATTCAGACCTCCACGCGGCATTTGGTGCCCGGCTGCAGAGGAACTTGGCCTCCGATCTCGTAATTGCTCATCCCCAAGATGGCCCAGCAATTGACATTCAAATGATAATGCCCAGATGTCCAGCTACCCACCTTCCAGCGGATCCTCCCTTCCATTCTCAGACTCAAGCTCACCAACCCGTTCTGCCGCTCGTAATTCAGATGCTGACAGACAACGGTGGCCAAGGGAACCTCATTCCCGTATAAAATGGGATTCAAGAAGTTGACATCGTTGTCGTCCTGGTAGAAAGGGGGCAACGGGCACTGGGCCGTGATCTGCTCACCCAGATACGAGGCGTAGGTGCTCAGGCTGCCGTAGAGGACACCGACCCTGTTATTCGGGTTGTGCGACACCACGGTGAACTGCAGGCTGGAAGTGAGGAATCCATCGCTCAGATTCAGCTCGCGGACCGTAGCATTCTGCAGGTAGAACCGTGGCTTGTGGGGACGCAACGCCAAGTAGACGATGAGGACCACGAAGAGCAGGATCAAGAGCAACGCCAACAGAACCTGAAAGAATCTCGTGAAGGGTAAATCGTCGGAACAGGAGCCATGGCCGCCGCACGAGCCATGGCGGCCATGGCGGCCGCAATCGTTGCGAGTCACACATCCCTTCGCTGACATGGCTGGATCTCTCTAATACAAAATTCTGACCGCAAATATCAGCAGAAAATACCAAGAATAGTACTGTAATGCTCAGAGCTCTACTGCTACTTCTGACGTTTGGCCTCAATCCCAAAACAAGAAGATAAGAAGATTGAGTTTGAGGAAACTCAGGAAAGACAGTCTTAAAGGACGGATTGAACAGAGTGTACGAGAAGCTTCAGAGCGCTTACAGAAGAGGATCCGACTCAGGAAACGTGCATCCCGGCCCCAAACTTATACAGCAAACTTATTGTCCTGCATTGTATTATGTGTTGTCGGACTGGACGTACAGAAGGGGAAAGCTGTTCTACTGCAGATAAGAAAGGTTCGGTCCTTTGGTGGTTACAGCCAACAAAAAGTTCACGTGCCTGTCTTTATCTCTGTTTCGTTTCGAATGGAAAAAAGTTATGGAATCCTTGGAAAATAGTGAAGGTCGAATCCTTCAGATTTCAGTCTCACAAATTTTGATGGCTGAAGTTAGAAAAAATTGCCCAAAGATCATCATAACTCAGTGGAATAATCCTCAAATATGTTTGGCAAATTCCGTTCTGGACAACACATCCCAACAAACATGCTTCTAATTGTAGTAAATAATTCTTAAGAGTGTCGGGAGAAGGGATAAGTGATTAACCAGTCAATACAACTTCGGCGAATCATTGTGCTTGACCTTACGGCGAATCATTGTGCTTGACTGTAAGGTTTTTATGGTTGCACTAATAAAGCATTTTATAGAAGATCAATTGGAATCATTGTGCTTGACTGTAAGGTTTTTATGGTTGCACTAATAAAGCATTTTTATAGAAGATCAATTAGTTTTTTTTGGTTAAATTTATATAATATAAATTTTTGGTCAATGAGTTTCGAACAAAAAAGTGTGGTTTATCATCGAGACAGAAATAAGTGTGGTTTATTATCAAGACAGATTAAGAAGTAGACTATGGCAAAGGCTTAAATATAGAGCAATGTAAAGACATAATTTCAAGTATAATCATATTAAATTGTCTCTACATTGCTTCTATTTAAGCCTTTGCCATAGTCTTGTCTTGATGATGAACCACACTTTTTGGTTTGAAAGGCGACCGCTAAAATTTCTCTTATGTGATTTCTACCAAAAAGCTTCGTTGAATTTATTATGGATCACAGAAGCTTGGATACATAAATTAATAAAGTATTTTAAATAATATCAAGTACAATCATATTAATAAAATTTAATGTGGTAGATATATCTCAAGGCTTTATAAATGTAACAAAAGGAATTATTGCAACACCAAAAATATGTTATTAATATACACATCTATGAAATTGGTGGGTGGGGAGCCATGTGGCACGAATCTAATTTAATCTGAGAAAAAAGAAAATTACAAATCTTATTGTAAAATAGAGCATTTTGTTAAATGAAATTTGCTTATATATTAATTTATGAACCGATATTATTTAAATGTTTTGTATAGTTATTTAATATTTTTGAATTTTAGATTTTTAGATTTTTTTATTTTGGCCAATATGAACATTTCTTCACATGTAATTTTTTTTTATGAGTCTACACTATTTAAATGTTTTGTATAGTTTTTGTTTTTTTGGTTTTTTTAAATTTTTAGATTTTTTTTTATTTGTTAACATGAGCAAAATTTCAACTTTGATGATGAACGAACATCCTTACACATCATAATGCACACATCATAATGCGCTGTAGAGTGAGCCTTTGGTGGCGAGGAAGCCATGTGAATCTAATTTTTTTAATTTATTAAAAATCAATTCAACCTAACAAACTTTGTAACACACTACAGTTGTTGATAAGCGTTAAAACTAAATATATGTTGAACAAATTCCGTGAAGAATCAATCTATGCCATCAATTAAAAAAATCAACACATCCTCATATACTAAGTTAAAAAAAAAAAAAGAGAAAAAGAAAAGAAAAAAAGAAAAAAAAAAGATAAAAAGTGATAATATTTTATTGGTGGATAAACTTTTTTATAATTTAACGTACAAATTATTAAAATTATAATAGCATTTTATCGATCGATCATTTTTTTTATGATAACATTTTGTTGGTGTAGAAACCCCTTTTTCCATTTAATATATTGAGATTCAACTAACCAGATCTAAACTCCATCCTAATAATTGAGATATTTCATAATTTGACATTTAGTGAGAGCATGTAATATTTAGACCCACGTGCCGAGTTTATTACATGGTTTTAACACATGGAAGTTATCTCCCACCAAACTTCATTGACTGCCACTTGGTATTGCGCAGTCTCGTTTTATGTTTGTAAAATAATAATTTATTATATATTATTAATTTATATTTATAAATACATTTTATAATGTTTTGTTTTATTGTTCTGATACATAGAACCCATTAATACATACAATCACAGTGAATCACCACCCTCTTGATAAAGATATTTTTTTATGTGCGAACCCTTGCTAGTAAGTTATAATATTTATTTTTACTATGAAAAATAATGAGAACTATTCTTATGATGAGATCCATATTTCAGAGGACCTTTGGACCTTTGGCTAGTCATTGGATATGATCTTGCTCTAATATTAAATGTGAATTCAAAAACACATTTTGAGAAGTTTATAGGACAGAAGCTGGGGTGATAGTAAGGTAATATTAAATTTTCTTTATTTAAGTTTATTTTATATTTATTTTGATGAAGGTATAATTTTATTAGAATAAGTTTGAAAAGTAAATGTTTCAAGAAATAAAAAATATGTTGTTTTACAAAATGTTTGTTAAGGATTAGACTTCTAATAAGTTTGAAAAGCAAATGTTTTCAAGAAATAAAAATATATTTTAGAAAATGTTTGTAAGATTAGAAACTTAGAGTGTGTTTACAATTTTTTAAGGTATAGTTTAATAAGTGATAAGAATTAAATAAAATTAAAATTGAATTTTACATAAATAAATTTGACTTATTATTATGTAAATAAATATAATCATAAATTTATATTTATATTATTATAATTTTATGAATAGATAGTTATGTTTAGTATTTTTAAATAAAATATAAAATAGGCTTATTTTATAATATTATTGTTATTTTTTTCAATTATGCAATTTCTATTAGATATCAAAGACATTTATATAGATATCTCTTTTATTGTCTTGGTTTCTTGGTAGAAGAGTAAAGATTTAGATTAAAATTTGATAATAAAAAAAATATTTGTTGTATAATTTATGTCTCAGTATGCTAGCATCTTTAACATTAACGACATAAACATACGCTAGTTGCATAGAAAAAAATAAATTGAAGATCAGAAAAAATAGACATAGAAACTCTATTATCTTGAGAAGGGGAAATCAGACTAGTGAGACTGTAGGGCATGAAAGAAGCTTAGGACAAGGTAGACACTTCAATGCACACCATAGGGGTGCTTGGTGAGGAAGGAACCTTGTCACGATTTAGAATAACCTCTATTTGAGTAAGTCTCACGGCCATAACTTGATGCTCGAGGCCTAGGTCCCAATGCTCCAGTTGTAGCTCATCCAACTGCATTAAAATCTCTCTTTTGGTTTCAATGCAATCTAAGAGCACTTTTTTGAGTAGGGACATGACATTATAGAATAGTTCAATAGTGCAAAGGTACTAGTTTTGGCATTCCCGAGTGTGCCTTGGATCAGGGACCTATTATGCAATTTAAGACAACACCTCTGCATTCAAGAATTCATCTTAGTTCACATGGAATTCCATAGCTACATTCTTAATTTCATGTTGAATTTAGGCATGATTTTATGTGTGATATTGCTTAGTTGCATTATGGGCATGAAGGAAAGCTCAACCACTCCTTTCTACTATGCTAGAGGAGATTTGATGGCTTCAAGCCCACTGTCAAGGCATCTTGGTGTAGAGAGGGATGTACAAGGAGTCTTGGGGGCTATGAATGCATTGGGAAGAGCTTCATGAGGATAGTAAAGAGCATGTCACACGAAGTAGCAATGGATATGAGGAGAGTTAATAGCCCAGGCAAAGGGGAAGGGAAGCAATGATAGGGATGCACAGGTGTGGGTCATGGTGCAAACGGGAGTGTGAATTGTGGGGGGGGGGGGGGGGGGGGGGTTGGTGAGAAACATAATTGTTTCAACAAAAATAGGGAACTAACATCTACAATGCTTGCTACGTAGATAAGAACATAGAGACCAAATTATACATACAAGACTACACTATGGCCACCAAACCTTAACAATGAACCAACATTCAAAATGATTATATAAAGAAGTGCGATGGACAATTTATTAAAGTTTTGAAGGGATAGACCTCCCTTGAGTGTGGTCTCCACTCATCTCCCCTAGTAAAGTTGGCGTAGATGTAGAGAATACTTGTTTAAAAGTGCTTTGAAGGGATATACTTCTACTGGAGCGTGGACTCCACTCATTTCCGCTAGTCTAGTTGGCACATGTGGAGCTCCCTTTAGGCACAGACCACCACTTAGCTTGAAAATTCTAGGATAGTGTCTTTGCCACCCCATGCATGACAAGCTAGTATTCATATAGGATAATGGAAAAGAACCAAAGGATGGGCTCATCATGGGAGGCCTAGTATGAAGGACTTGAACCTATCTTCATGTTGATTAGAGAAACAACAATTTGACAATTGAAATTAGTTACAAGGCCAGAGTGAGTGCAAAGTAGGAAGTTGAAGTTAATTACAAATGGCCTTGTTCATGCTTGCCTTAGACATCTCTTATTTTCTTGAGGAAACTGCCTTGTTCATGCTTGCCTTAGACATCTCTTGTTTCCTTTGGGAAACTTCTCCCACTTGCAAACATGCAACAATAAATGTGATGTGACATCATGGCATAGTAGATCATGAGATTGAAAGGTTGAATAGTCCCCTCAATTGTGTTAGGTAACAACGGTAAATGCCTCTGTACTCCTCACACATTTCTTATGTTTATTACCACATCCAAGAATAATACAATTATTTTAATAACATTGTAATAATGTTATTAATATATTTAAAATGATTTCTCATAAAATGTAAATATATTTTATTATATAATAATGTTTTATTATTTTTATTTATTTTAATATAAATGAAATAATTTTTAATAATTATTTAAAAAAAATATTTTTTATTACATATTTATTAATAATAAGTAAAATTATTGAATTATGTAGTTGATTGGTATAGAGAAACTTAAATCCGTTGATGTTTTATTAAAATTCAAATTCGAACTAGACAAGGAAACTCAATCCTCATCAAATTTCAGTTAAAGGACCAACCAAATTACCGTGCTCTTATCATCTCTGTTTGAATTTGAATTTCAGTTCACCACTGCATATGCAATACGGTTTGTCGAGAGTCCAAGTGAAATAAGAGTACAATATTTTAATTTGGCGCTATTCCCACTGCTATATTGTACCCGTGATTGCAAAACCTCTCTTCCATTCCAAAGCATGAAGTACTTCACCATATGGGTTTTCGAAATTACAGAAATTTGGATAAGGTTTTGCTCAGTCCATTGCTCTGGATAGTGGAATCTTTAATTTGTGTATCAGAGAAACTAAGGTCATTCCAAGTTGGAAAATATTAATAGCAGCCTTGGCCGTTCCTAGGCCAAAGTTTTGGATAAGGTTTTCTCCAGTCCATTGATCTGGATAATGGAGCCTTTGGCTTTTGTGTCAGAGAAAATAGGGCATGTCAAGTTGGTAAAGGTTAATAACAGTTTTGGCAGAGAAAATAGGGCATGTCAAGTTGGTAAAGGTTAATAACAGTTTTGGCAGGTTCTTAATCCAATAGGGTTAAATAGTGGCCTAATACAGTTTCTAAAAAAAACTTGTATTTTGTAATTTATTGAATAAATAGGTACATTGTACAAAAGGTTCCTCAGCCAATAGGGTTAAATAGTGGGCTAATATAATTTTAAAAAAAGTTTGTAGTTTGTAATTTATTGAGTAGATAGGTTCATTCTACAACTTAGTATAAGGGATGTAAGTTTTTAAGCCCTTTTCCTTTTAAAATAAAAATAAAATCATGTTATAAAAAGAAAAATAATTAAAAAGCTTATACCTTATATTTTTCAAAAATATTTTAACAAGAGATTTAAATAAATTATTTGAATATTTATATTAACTAATTTATGTGATATCAACTTCATATATATTATATATAGAAATTTTTATTAAAATAAAATATTTTGATGTTGTATATTAAAAAAATTCAAATATTCAATGTGGGTTATCATAAGATATTTTTATAAGAATTAATATTGACATATACTTAAAAATACATTAATAATAAAAAAACCATTTTAATTTGGATGTACATATTATGTAAAATATTTTAATGTGAATTATGTATATATTATATATCATTAAAAAAATAATTATTTATATATCATGAAAAATCAAGTTGTTGTGGTTATAATGTTTATTTGGTCATATATACTTTATTTAATTAGCATTTAAAAATTCAATTTAAACAATGAAATTTTGCACTCTAAAGAAGTTTGTACATAAAGAAATTTGATTCCTCTCAGCTCATATTAAATCTGTGTTTAAGATAGATCTATGCTGGTAAATAGTTTCAATGATTTGCTATTAGAGTTTTCAGGTAATTCCTGACCAACTTCACCCCCATAGTAGAAAAGTAGTGACTTCGTTAAATGCGTGCAAGTATTGCTTTATCCCTACTCTATTCGCTGAGTTACCCATTGAAACAATGAATGCACAAATCTTATATGATTTGGTTTTTTTGGGCTAATCACTAATATAATTTTGGTTTTGTTGTTATTAAAATTATTTAATGTATTAAAATTAATAAAAAAAATATTTGGAAAAAATTAGAAGAAACCATAAACATTGAAAAATTAAACTTTTTTGCAGATCTAGAGCCCAATATGTGTTTTGGGTACAAGTTTGAAGGGACAAAAATGTTGCCTGAAGTTTTGGCTACAATGAAATACTCTCATGATCAACTTCAACACATTGTCAACGCTTATCATGTGGTCTAGTTGTGTTGGTAAAATGATTATAAAAGCACTAGAATTTCATCAACATATAATAATAAAAAATATATTTAAAATTTAAAATTTGGTTGGATTAATAAATTTTTTATCACTAACCTTTTTTTAGATCTTCACATAGCCATATAAAAGGTCCCCTTAATCTCTTATTTCCAAGGCTCACAACTCAAACATAAACTAAATGATATGGATTTCTACATGAAGTCTTATTTTTCTTTTAGCAACTTACCTTATTAGTCCTTGCTATCTTGCAATGGTATGGGACTATAGTAATTGGAATCACGATTTTTAGCATTAATTCATTTAACCATTATGCAGTTTATACATTGACTTTGTGGCGTATACAACCAGTTCCGTCTGTTAACTATATGGAAATTTATTTCATCATCTTATTTGGCCTCTTTCCGAGGAGAGGCCAAAAACATATGTTATTTTCAACTTCTGTGTTTATTATTTGGGAAGTGGAGACTAATGCTAGAATCAGTTTTACCATTATTAAATGCTATGAAATGTTGTACTATGGTATTACAAGTTAAAGTCATTTGCGGGTTGAAGTTTCCAAGTGGTGAACTGTTGAAGTTGCCCAGTGGCAAATGCATGTTGCTACTGTGTCTGGTTAATGGTTGAAGTTTCTTGTTGCGGTGTCTGTTTTACTTGCAGAGGCATCGATATGAAAGTGCAAATCCCAGAGCCCATCTATCTAACACGATTCCCCGTTATGGGCAGTGCTCAGGTAGCAATATGAAAGTGCAAATCCCAGAGCCCATCTACCCAACGTGATTCCCTGGTATGGGTAGTTCTATGAGCAGAAGACCAGTAGATCCGCAAAGGGTAGTGTAGACTCGTAGTTTGGTAGAGAGGAGGACCTCACCCTGTGGCTACTGATTCTCTGCTTGGCAGACAGGAGGGCCTCACCTCGCTACTGCTTCACTTGGTCGAGCCACCCCTCCTTTCGCCACTATTTGTACATCATATATGAAAAAATCTTCCTTGCTTGTAGGGAAGTCTTGGTTGGGTCTGTTCTGTTCGGACATATTTATTCCATGATTGCTATGAAAAACCTTATGTCTGAACAGGATTTATAACAAAGCTCATACTTCAGTTATGTTTGAACAGGCTTTATAGCAAAGCTCATACTTCAGCTAATAGATAAAGGCTTTATAAAAAATCTCATACTTTATCTATAGATAAAGGACGTAAAACAAGGAGCGGAAAGAACAACTCATATCGCTCAGACCGAGACTAAGATTCAGAATGGACGCTGCAAACTCTATGACTTTTGCATGGAGAATCTTCATCTGGTTTTGGAACTTAGTAAATGGTCGTTGCTGAAATGGATAATGGATTCTTCGCGACGGAAGACATACTTCCTAACACTCCTTCTATTGAATGAGTTTTTAGGAGAAGCTAGGAGCTATTTTAAACCTTTGAATTTTGTTTGAATATGTTTTTCACGAGAAGCTTGAGCTATTTTAAACCTTTGAATTTTATTTGAATCTGGTTTAGGATCAATCACTAAATACAAATACTTTGGGTGTGTCTATGAAAGGCGAGTTATGAAAACCATACCTATGAACGAGCCTACTATAGCCATGCCTTTTCTCTTGCCCTTCCAACTACTCCTGCTTATTAAACTAGTAGTAATGGTTAAACCCCTATTTATGCTCTAGCTACTCCTGCTTATTAAACTAGTAGTAATGGTTAAACCCCTATTTATGCTCTTGCTTAAACCCCTAATTATGCTCTTGCTTCTTCTGAGATGTTCCCAAGTAGTGCTTGATCCATTAATTCTTGCTGTGATAGGGCCTCTAGCTTCATAGGCCCTTCCTATCCTTCCCTGTTACTTAGCACTTGACCCATTAATTCTTGCTGCAATACGGCTCTCTAATATGACCTTCTAACTTAACCAATTCCTACTCTCATAGGCCCTTGCTATCCTTCCTTGTTACCTTCCATGTTATTATAGGTAGTGCCCAAGAGAAAATAAAAATTTAAGCTATTAAATGACCCTTGATTTTTTCTTTTCCCCCTTAAATTCCTCTGGAGGACTTTCTGAAGCCAGTCTTTACCTACCCAAGGGCGATTTCAACTTGCAAGGAAGTTTCAGCTTAACAAGTTTCAACTTGCAGGAAAGCACCTTGAATTGGAAGGGTCAATTCAACATGGCAGTTTCTTTCCATGCATGATGTGATGGTTGTTGTTGCTATGGATTCGTTTGAGTTTTGGGCAATTCAAGTTCTCAGGAAAGCTAGCTAGTGATGACCCCGGTCTTTGATCTTTGAGTTTTGGGCAATTCAGGTTCTTAGGAAAGCTAGCCAATGATGACCTCCACGTTATTAGGAAAGCTAACCAGTGGTGACCTCCGCCTTCGATCAACTTTAACAGGAAAAATGGCAAGCTACCGTCTACTAGCTTTAACAAGAAAAATAGCAATGGACATACATCTGGATCATCATTGTGGACAAGTGGTCAGAGCATAAACCTGTGTGGTGTACTTGTGAAAGTATGTAGGCATGGTTACCATGTGTCAAAAACATCTAATATCATTGTGTTAAATGTGGCACTTTGATTTATATTTATTAATAACAATTTTTTATTTTTATTTTTTATTTTTTAATTTAAATACTTTACTAAGTTTTGAGATTCGGCTTCTAATTCATGTTTAGGCGGATAAATAACAAGAAGGATTTCAGACTCTAATTACTGCTATGTTGGTGGCGCAGAACCACTAATCATACTCCCAAGCACTCTCACCAATGATCTGCTTGATCTCCTTCAGTTTAGCGTAGCTCTATTTCTCTGAGTTAGTCATTTGGAACTTGGCATTTCTGTACAAATAATTTCTAATCTATTTCGCTTTGCTTTGCTTTGCATGTTCTTCCTGCCCAAATGCACTGATATCCACATTATTTTGCAATTACACTAAATCAACAGGAGGAGGTTGTTTTCTTCTTAGAGACTGCAGGAATTCCCAAGTGCTCTGCAGGTGGGTGGTGTTTTCTTCTTCAAGACTACAAGATTTCCAAAGTCTTTTCCATATTTTGGTGGGATTGGCTTTGTTGGGACTTTACATAAAACCGTTGGGCCAATTAGGATTCCAAGAAAATCTCCTAGGTTGTAGCTCAGAGATGCCTGGTAACATATAAATTCAACTATTGTTGCAGGTTTAATGGAAGGAATGATGGTTTGGTTCAAACCAGATAACCACATTCACTCTGTTTCACTCTAGACATGCATGAACACCCTCAGACTACAAGGATTTAGACCACCAATGCTCATAGTTTAAGATGTTAGGTGAATATGAAGAATACTAACCACACCAGCAGATGCACAAGACCATGTGATGGTTGGCTACAACCAGTAAAGAAACCTGTAAATCTAATCTATTAAGGCAAGGACAGGATGACAACTCTCTTGCATTAGATAGAAAGAAACTTGAGCAACCTATTCAGTGATGCGATCAATACTTTAACACAAAGATAAGATGACAATTAGCTAGTGCTAAAGACTAGGAGCTCAAGAATACATCACATCAGGCACAAGCTTAGAATAAGAAGAAAATGGACAGTGAACAGTTAACAGCGAAAGAAGCTTGTAAATTAGATGAAAATGAAGATGATACGCTGCAAGTGACAAAATGTCTATAGTCTCTAGAAGTTGAACCTTACATCAAATGCAAACCCTGATTACATTTTGATTTTGGATATTTATAACTTTACAATACTATGGCACTTAGCCGTTTTAGGTATGGAGTGGTTATAATTGACCACCAACTGCATTTAACTGCCTGATGGAGTTTCTGAACATGTTTGCTTGCTTCAGTGGGTGAATACGATCTATTCAGGTGTTGTGCTATCCTTTTAGGCTGTTGTAGCACTTGTACCAGTGGAGTCCATGACTGATAAATTCAGTTATAGTGTCGTGCTTGTCCTTTTCTCCATTCGGCCATGCTTTTTGTTAAATATGGTTATTGGGGGTTTGACTGTGACTGAGGATGGAGGAGTTGGTCATCTCCTTCTTTGGGCAACAGAGTGGTCAGAGGTCGTGGAATGCATGGGTAGGTGGATGATTTGGGTGAGCGAGAAGAATGACCGTCGGATCAAGGAGACAGAGGCTATCGCCCCCTCCCCACACTCCCCTACCCTACCTGCCCCCTCCACCCTTTCACCTCCCCCCTTCCCC
>APFE030996766.1:30281-44272 GCA_000404065.3 Pinus taeda
ATAATATATATAGATTAATATATGATAATTAATATATTAATTAATCTGTGATAATTAATCATATTAATTAATATGTTAATTAATCTGCGATAATTAACATATGTGATAATTAATACATTAATTAACATATGATAATATATATATTAATTAATATGATAATTAATATATTAATTAATATATAGAAATTCATGTATTATTGAATTTTAAGGTTAATTATTATATGTTTGTTAATATTAAAATGAGGTTATTAGAATATTTTACTTGCTTAACTACCATACATGGGATGAGTTTGCGATCTTGATTCTTTGATCAATGGAAGCCAGCTCCCGTTAATCTCCATACCATTGTCTCTGTTCAGATTATGAGGATGTTTGATAATTTCAAGCGCTTCTCTGATCTTTCGTCTCTGATACTGTTCCTCCCTTGCGATAATTGATGCGCTTTCCAGGCAGATATGGTGCTTAGTCTTTGCGGAGTGCTCTGCCAAGGCTGAAGTCCGAGATCTTTCATTCTTAATATCAGCGCCATGTTCCTTAAGCCTCGTCCGGAGGGAGCGACCTGTTTCACCAATGTAGCTTTTACCACATGAACAATCTATTTTATAGACTCCTTTGAGCTGATGCTTGTCAATATCATCTTTTACAGACTTCAAACCTTGCCTAATAGTTCCAGGGGCTGAGAAGTGCGTGATGATGTTTTTCTTCCTTAGGATTTTAGCGATTTTGTCTGTAACTCCATGGATATAAGGTAGAAAAACTTTACCAACCTGAGGCTGGTCTTGAGCCTTAGGTTCATGAGATAACAACTTCCTTTCGGCTTTCTCTATGGCTCTTTTAATCTCTTGATCTTTGTAGCCTATGCTCTTAAAGGTTGAAACCAAATGCTTCTTTTCTTCGTTCAGATGCTCTGAGTCAGATATTCTAAGGGCTCTGATGGCAAGGGTGTTTAGAACCCCAAACTTCTGGGCTGGGTGATGGTGGGATTCAGCATGGAGGTAACTTTCTGTGTGGGTTGACTTCCTGAAGACTTTATGCCCTAAAGAGCCATCCTCTTTTCTGATGATTAGAACGTCTAAAAATGGGATGCTCATGTTTTCCTCAAGTTCCATAGTAAATTTTATTTCTGGAGAGATAGAATTTAGGTGAATGAAAAACTTGTCAAGCTCTGGTTTACCATGAGTCCATTTTATATTTGTATCGTCCACAAATCGCTTCCACCAGGCTGGTTTTAAAGGATATGATTCAAGGGCCTTCTTTTCAAAGTATTCCATGTATAGGTTGGCCACGATCGGCGAGAGGGGAGATCCCATTTCCACACCAGATGTCTGCTCATAAAATATTCCCTGGAAGGTGAACACAGTTGACCTTAAGCAGATTTCAACCAATTTTGCAATCCCTGGATCAGTAACATCTTTTATAACCAGAATGGCCTCATCAAGAGGTATCTTGGTGAATAAGGATACCACGTCAAAGCTAACAAGGATGTCATCACGCTCAATCCTTTCATTTTTAATGAGATTTACAAAGTCCTGGGAGTCTTTGATGAAGGAATCAATATTACCGACAAGGGGTTTAAGAATTTTAGCAACATACTTAGCAAGTTCATAGGTTGGTGAGCCAATAGTATTTACTATTGGTCTAAGGGGGACCCCTTCTTTATGGATCTTGGGTAATCCATAGATTCTAGGGACAGATTCACAGGAAGGGATTAATTTCTTTTTTATTTTATCGTCAAGGTTGGAATCTGAGATGATCTTCTTTACATCCTTCATGATTTTGGGGATGGGATTACTGTTCAGCTTCTTATCACTGCCACACTTTAGGTGATCATTCATTTTCCTTACATAGTCTTCTTTATCCAAGATGACTGTTGCTCCTCCTTTATCTGCCTTAAGAACCACAGTCTTGTCATTGCTCCACAAGGATCTGAAGGCCTTTTGTTCTTCCTTAATCAGGTTGCTTTTGGGGGTTTTGGCTTTCCTCATGATGAGAGAAAATTCTTCTCTCAACGCTTCTTTATCATCTAAAGGAAGGTTATTAATCCCATCCCTCTATGCTACATATCATCTTTTCAATAGGCAGGTTTTTAGGAGTCACAACAAACCCCATATCTTTGCTGAGAACATTAATGACTTCAGGATCTAATTCCTGAGACGGCAGCTTGACCACTTTTCTTTTTAATTTTGACTCACCGTTGCTTGCTGAACACTGACTTTTTCCTTTGTTGATTCCATTGCCATCCTTGGAACTCCTTGAAGCATCTTAATTGTTTATGCCTTCTCTGATATTATTTAAGCATTCATTTTTTAACCCATTACCATATTCGCCATTGCTATGCGCATTAGTACCACCATTAAAGCTGCTTATTAAATCATGAGCACAATCCTGCGCCCTATCTAGTGTATAAACACTGCTGACTAAATTCCCTTCTGCGTTGTGCGTGCTTTCAGTGTTAACTTCACCTGCGCTATTCAAATTCTGGGATCCAGCGTTAACTTCACCTGCGCTATTCAAATTCTAGAATCCGGTGTGCTGCAGAACCTTATTTACACTGCATTTATCGTTGTGCTTCACGCTATCCGAATTCTGAACTGTTATAATATTTTCGCTATCCAAAACGTGGTATCTGTGCGTATCAGTGCTCATTATGCCGTAATAATCGTTGTGCAAATTCTGAACTGTTATATCATCCTTTATGTTATCCGAAACAGGGTCAACTACCTTCTGCGCATTAGTCAAGGTATCAAGCTTGCTGCCTGTGCTTTTCAAGTCTGCGTTGTTTATATTATGTGGATTGTGCACCTGGTTATCGGAATTCTGAATAGTTATATCATTAATGCTAACCGAAACGAGGTTCTCACCTACCCTGTGCGTATTAATCAAGGTAACAAGCGTGCTGCCTGTGCCATTCTTCAAATCTGCGCTGTTTACTTTACAGGTGCTGCTTGTGTTAACGTTGTCGTGGCCTTCACCGCTATTTGGAACTACAATGCGTGTAGTATTTCTGCAACCACTGTTCATTATCCTACTTTTGTTATGCAAATAGTCATTCTGAAGGCTTACGCTAACCAATGTTGAGTCAGATTCAATCGCTGGGTGAGAACTGCTTAGTAAGTTGGAAAATTTCTTTTGCTATCTTGCTAGAGCCATCTGTCCCTCATTATCAGCTTTCAGAGCAGTCCTGGTATCGATGATAGACCACAGATTCTTGTTTATGTTGTTAGCTAGTTTAAGGTGCGATGTGAGAGCTAGGCGTCCAAGATTTTCCAGGGAGGCCCTAACCCTTTTAATTTCTGACCTAATTAGAGAGAAGCTTAGTTTAATAAACACTTTGTTATTATATTTGTTCTGTAATCTATGCTTGACTTGTGCAAATGGAGGAATGAGATTATTATCCCGACAGTTTTTAAGAAAATGAAGATCCGCAGCTCTTCTTGCTATCCTCACTCTAAATCTTTCGAGTAAAAGGATTTCACTCCAAGCATCCCCTCCGTATAGGGACAAAATTTTGGATTTAAGAGATCTGTGGTTTGCATCTTTTGAATCAGTGATCGGAGAATCCACAGTATGAACATTTTTATGCCAACGTTTCAAATCCCAAATGGGATCCATCATCAGGACTTATGAATGATGATAAAAAGATGAGCTACTTTAAAGAAATAAATACTAATGAGGAATCGAATCAGCACTGTCGGCTGGGATAATTATTTATTAATTTTATTATTTTATTAATTAAATTAGTTTTATTAATTTATTTTTATTATTTTTATTAATTTGTTTTATTTTATTAATCTTATTAATTTAATTAATTAAATAAAGAATTGAAAATTAATTAAATTTTTATTTTTATTAAATTAATAAATTAATAATTTATAATTTAATTAAAATATAAATTATTAAATTGATTTAATTTTATTTTTAATTTATATAACTAATATTTAATCATTTAATTTTTATTTTATTTATTAATTATTACTTTATAATTTTTATAATTTAAATTCAACTTTTAATTAATTTAATTAAAAATATTGTTATAATGATGGAATTATATTATATAATATAATATATATATAAATATATATAAATATATTATAATATAAGAGATAAAAAAAATGTTCATACTGTGGATTCTCCGGTCACTGATTCAAAAAAGAGCATTGTTTGTGTTAATGGTTTCCACTACAAATCTATGTAATGGTCACTTGTATAATTGATTTTGTTGTTTTAATTTATCCTATGCATAATATACTTATAATTATGCAATATTCAACTTTGTGTTTCATATACTTCGAATGTGATTATAAATAGGTTTTGGAATGGATGCTAATTCTGTTTTTTCAATATTAACATATGATAAATTTGAGACATCTATATCTACACTCTTTAAAGTGATCATCATTTATATGGATTACATTTTTTTTATGAGCTGGACATGTCACTTATCAAATATAACTTGAGGGAGAATAGCATTCCATTCCACAATCACTCTAGCTAAACCCAATTAATAAATAGATTACACACCAATAAACATCAACCAACTCTCACTTTCCTCAACAATGATGTAAAAATATATATAGCCTATTAAATGTGTTTACTGACTCTCACTTTCCTCAGCAATGACATAAAAATATATATAAACTATTAAATGTGGACCATTAAAGTGACCTTATGTATGTAAACATGCAACTAAGAACATAATAGATACATATTTCTTTAAATTTTAATTTTAAGATTTAAAAGAGGGAACCAAATATAACTATTTAAGGTTATTTATTTTTAATGTTTGATTCCAACATCCCTGGCAATATATATATCCGTGTTGAGTCATTATCACCTCACATGTTGAACCATGTAACTATGCTGATGACTACCACCACTTAGCGTTGCTTACCAAGTGGAACCAAGAACAGAGGATTTCATAGCACAACTTATGAACAACTTGAAATAGATATTAACATGCACAGGGCTAAAAACAATTAAAGAGAAAATTACCAATACATATTAAAATTTAAAGTGGTGCTACAATTTCGAAGTCAATGGACACAAAGAGTTAGTCAATTACACTTGATTATCCAACAACTGTTAGTAGAGTTGTAATATAGTATTTGTGGCCCAACCAGTAGTATAAGAGTTTCATGTATAGTAAAAATATACCTAATGAAATATTTATTTAACAAACATTAAAAATATCAAAACAAAATATAGTGATAATACTTGGACAATAGAAAATTTGAGTTGTCAATTTTTCATCTAACAACCATTACAAATATCAGTATGCACAAATAAATATAAAGGAAAAAAATGCTTTCTAATTAACACTATAAATATCAATATATATAAATTAATGCAAACAAGAAAAATACAACTACAATGTTTGTACATTGAACAATGTTGTACCATTTAACTCACCATGTGTTCATCCCATGAAACTTTTATCTTATTCATACTAGTATTTGATCCTTCATGTCAAAGTAAAGTGTCTATATCTTTACTTTTCTACCACAAAACCTAGAAAACACTATACTAAAAATGTTAATAAATAATTTGTTTTCAAGTAATTATTTTTGTTCATAATACTAATTATTAAACATCTTCAAAACCAAAAAATTAACATTCTTAAATAATTTATTGAAATTTGAACCATAGAATATTAATTATCAAGTGTAATTTGAACGAAATAGTTGGATAATCATGTGTAATTATCTAACTCTTGTATAAATTGGAATAGTCGCTCAAAATTTGATTAGTCTAGAACCAAGTTAAAATTACCTTGAAAACCAATGTTGTCTTGATGCCAATAAATATGGATAAGAACCCTAAAGTCCGAGGAAAAGTTTCTTGGAAAAAGGTTTAAGACATTTCCCTAAGGTGACAAGAACCAAAGTCTTCGATGCAAAGTCACGTCTTGAATTACGTCCTTTTATGCATTTGTAATATAATCACAATTGCGAACCATGACCTTTATCGCCCACAGCTGGTTCTCAACACCAGGATTTCCTTCAAGCACTTCGTCGAACCTAAAAGCATGCAGTATTTAAAATGTGAGTGCACGAAGAGATCATTTCGCTGAAGTGTTTGGAGGAACTTCGGGGATCATTGAACTACCAAATTGCTTCAGCCACTTTTAGTGACAGCATAGCTGCAAACAACCAATTGATTCAGCCTTATTGTGATGTAACTGTAATTAATTTTCTTTCCCTTGTAATCATACATGCACTAGGTATTAGTAAATATATTAGTCGTTTTATTTATGGGCCGGTTTAATTTAATTAGAATGGGTAATAGATATATTACTCCTTCCATCCATTCACTTTTCTAGTTAAATTAGTATGGAGGTTATACAATTTTCGAATTAATACAAGCGTTGTAATCGTTTCCAGTGATTATTACCATTGTGAACCATAGCCCTTATCGCCCACAGCTGGTTCTCAATGATTCATCAAAAGCATTGGAAATTTCTCCGCCCTTAGTTGATGGACGATTCTGAGAATCGGCCAGCCACCCAGGACAGGCGGACGGACCGCCGGGGTGGCGTGGGGTGGGGCAGCGCCGCCCCACCCCGCGCCACCCTGGTGGCCCGTCCGCCTGCCCGGGGTGGCTGGCTGATTCTCAGAATTGGCCATCAACTAAGGGCGGAGAATTTTCCAACACTTTTGATCTTTAAATGACAAACGTTGAAGCGGGAGGAAGTCAGGCCAAGATCGGAGCCCCACTTGGGAGGAAGTCAAGCTGTGCTATTTTGTTTTGACACTCTTAAAACAATGCGATCAGTGTAACAGCTGAATCTAAGCGTAGCAGGTTAGATATGCTGTCCAAACTATCACCTTCAGCGCGCAGTAGCTGCAACGCTCTCATATCAACGAAGAGATGATTGAATGTGAAATTGATGAAATCATTGACCGTATCAACCACGCGAATGGATGTTGAACGTATTAAACGATTGAACATATCAACAGTGCGATTACTGAATGTGATAGTACTGAAACGATTGCCCAGCTCTACAACATATTCAAACGAATAGCCAGACCTTCGTTCAACCATGTTAATTTGACACACCTAAATTTTCATATTGAAACTGTTAGAAACAAGATTGATTTATTTACGTGGTTTACAGATTCATACGCTGAAGACACATTTCGTTGAGCATAAATAGCAAAACCGCTTGTATGGTTCTCAGTTGGTTGGATTATGTGGAGAAGATAAATATTGTCTAGTCCCATCTTTCTCTCAGTTATGTGGCATACTTACAGTAAGTCTAGTGACACCTTTGTATCTTGAAAATGCTAAGAAATGTTTGTTTAATCAAAATCAACCACGTGAAGCCAAAAGCACAGAGACAGAAAGAGAAAACATATATGAAGATTACTTTACTATTTTAGATTCGTTCATCCATTAGATGCGTGGCCTTATATATTCATGCCACCAAGCAATGCCAAAAGCATAGCACAGTTTGATAAAGTTGTGATTCCTTTACACGTGGTGGTTGTTCCAAATTTTCCCTCCTATCCCATCCTTACCACACATGTAGTTTGCTTTATTTTTCATCTTTTAAATACAAATACTCCCAATGTTCATAGTACATGCATTATACATATCCAACGGTCTCTTGGTCACAGAAATTGCGGCACATTTGGTACATTCTCGGAGCCATTATGAAACACCCATCTTTCTCTCAGTTATGTGGCATACGTACAGTAAGTCTAGTGACACCTTTGTATCTTTAAAATGCTAAGAAATGTTTGTTTAATCAAAATCAACCACGTGAAGCCAAAAGCACAGAGACAGAAAGAGAAAACATATATGAAGATTACTTTACTGTTGTAGATTCGTTCATCCATTAAATGTGTGGCCTTATATATTCATGCCACCAAGCAATGCCAAAAGCATAGCACAGTTTGATAAAGTTGTGATTCCTTTAAACGTGGTGGTTGTTCCAAATTTTCCCTCTTATCCCATCCTTACCACACATGTAGTTTGCTTTATTTTTCATCGTTTAAATACAAATACTCCCAACGTTCATAGTACATGCATTACACATATCCAGTATTGTCTCTTGGTCACAGAAATTGCAGCGCATTTGGTACATTCTGGGAGCCATTATGAAACACCCATCTTTCTCTCAGTTATGTGGCATACGTACAGTAAGCCTAGTGACACCTTTGTATCTTTAAAATGCTAAGAAATGTTTGTTTAATCAAAATCAACCACGTGAAGCCAAAAACACAGAGACAGAAAGAGAAAACACATATGAAGATTACTTTACTGTTGTAGATTAGTGTATAAAAATCTTTCATGTCCATTGAAGTGCTGAGGCAACAAATAATTATAAAGTAAAAATAAGCTCATCGTTAAATTGGCTGGACCAAAAACGATTGAGAGTAAGTGCTAGTTGTCAATTGACCGGCCAAAAGATAAATCATCACTCCAACGACACATTTCCACTACAAAATTTAAATATGTTCGCATCAGAAGCATTTCCTGGAAGCAATATCCAATTTATCGAGTAATGATTCCCAATCTTGAAAACTACAAGTGAAACCACAGGGTGGGGTATTAAGAAATGCCAAATTAACAATGATCATAGAAATGAAAACTGTATATATATGGAGCCAGTCAACCTAAGAAGGCAGCCATTGGTGGCTATGCTTGGAATAGATTGCCCATGATAGATCATGAGTTGAATGACATGGATGTTAAATCAATTTTGTATGTTCACATACCTAGTACTTTGAAAGCTATCAATAGTAATAGCCACAAACATGTCATGTAGGTTACATTATCTTATCTTCGAAATATGCCAAATTCGTGCAACTAATCCAGAAGTTATATTCGATACCTAACTCGAGCAATATCTGGAGAAATTTTGAAGATAGACAAAGTTGGATATTTTGAAACTCAACGATTATTGAAGAATCCAAACGTCTGAGAGAATACTTCTGGTTAATCACATTTCAAAATATCCAGAAGGATAAAGTTGTGATTCCTTTAGACGTGGTGGTTGTTCCAAATTTTCCCTCCTATCCCATCCTTACCACACATGTAGTTTGCTTTATTTTTCATCGTTTAAATACAAATACTCCCAACGTTCATGGTACATGCATTACACATATCCAATGGTCTCTTAGTCACAGAAATTGCAGCACATTTGGTACATCAGGGAGCCATTATGAAACACCCATTAGCTGATTTATTTATGCTCAGTGAAGTGTGTCTTCACCTTATGAATCCGTAAACCACGTAAATAAATCAATCTTGTTTCTAACAATTTTCATATGAAAATATAGGTGCGTGGAATTAACATGGTTGAACGAAGATCTGGCTATTCGTTTGAATATGCTGTAGAGTTGGGCAATCGTTTCAGTACTATCACATTCAGTGATTGCACCATTGATATGTTCAATCGTTTAATACGTTCAACATCCATTCGCGTGGTTGATATGGTCAATGATTTCATCAATTTCACATTCAATCATCTCTTCGTTGATATGAGAGTGTTGCAGCTACTGCGCGCTGAAGGTGATGGTTTGGACAACATATCCAACCTGCTACACTCAGATTCCGCTGTTACACTGATCACATTGTTGTAAGAGTGTCAAAACAAAATAATATAGCTTGACTTCCTCCCAAGTGGGGCTCTGATATTTGCCTGACTTCCTCCTGCTTCAATGTTTGTCGTTTAAACATCAAAAGTGTTGGAAAATACTCTTCCCTTAGTTGATGGCTGATTCTGAGAATCAGCCAGCCACCCTGGTTGGGCAGGCGAGCTGCTGGGGTGGCGCAGGGTGGGCGGCGCCGCCCACCCCACCACCAACCCGGCGGCCCGCCCGCCAGCCGGGGTGGCTGGCCAATTCTCAGAATCGGCCATCCACTGAGGGCGGAGTATTTTCCAACACTTTTGATGAATCATTGAGAACCAGCTGTGGGCGATAAGGGCGATTTTTCGCAGTGGTAATGATCACTGGAAACGATTACAACTCTTGTATAAATTCAAAAATTGTATGACCTCCATACTAATTTAACTAGAAAAGCTAAAGGATGGAAGGAATAATATATCTATTACCCATTCTAATTAAATTAAAATGGCCAATAAATAAAACGACTAATATATCTATTTTTTTTTCTCCGTAAATACTAATTCTATTAAAAAAGGTGAAAAAATATGTACAATGAGGTCAAGACCTCAGAGGAGGCCGAGGCCATTCCTCAACCAAAAACTCAGGGACATTACAGTTCAGGATTTCAACCAGATTTATAGTACAGACTTCAAAAATTTGATTTTGGTCCCTGACATACTGACAAAATTTACCAGGACTACAATCATCATAACCTTCATTGACCTCAAAAACAAAGTAGCGACTAGCATAGCCATTTTTAAGACAAAAATAAAGCCTGTGTTGGCTGTAGTTACTGCCTGAAGCATGAGAATGAACCAGACATAGACATTTAACTTCATAATCAAAGACACAAGACCAAAATTGCATAGCATATAAGCAAGAAGGCGACCCGACAGAAAGGAGCAGTGATTAATCTGCATGACTTAGTGAAGCTGGCATATCCTCCTTTACCCAGCTTTTTGAAGCTACCCAGGTCACGAGACCGTCTTCGTCCAGTGCTGGCGCACCTCCATCAGGATTAGTAACCAAATGTAAAAAACTAACTGCTCTTTGAGATAGTCCGCATACTAAAGCATCTTCCTGAGCTGGATCAGGCTGCTAAGGCGCTTCCGAAACAAGGGCATCCTCTTGCATGTGGTCCACATGAAATACTATCCATGTCAGGTCCCCAAGCAGAACACTATCATCCTGAGAATGTGAGGAAGCGGATGGAGTCGAACTGAGCTGGTTGCTCTCCTCCTCTGAGACAAATATGGTAAAATTTACTGTCACCACAGGCCTGTTGAGCCGACTTTGGAATGTAAACCTGGAGGTCTGGTATGAATTATTTGGGATAAGCCTATCTTGGTCCAGAGGCGGAGATGAAGGAGGAGCTAAGGCAATGGGGGAAACATTTTGAGGAGCAGGTCGAGAAGGGCGACCTCTGTTCCCTGAATGACTTCCTCGACGCGGGATTCCTCGGCTGTGAGGCATGATTCTAGATGCAAAAGACCTGGGAGAACGATTGAAACAGAGTAAACCAGAAATGGTAGGAGCGCTGATAAATTTAGGGCGTTTCCAGAGCCAAGCTATCATGTAGACACGAAAGACCAGACAGGGGAACTGAAGCAGCTTTGCTTCATAATAAACAGAGTCATTAACTGCGACAGGGGCGTTGAGCGGATCCATGCCAATGAGCCGAATTGTGTGCAGTGCAGCCATGCTTGCATTGATTTCAAACCAAATTCGAGACTGTTCAGGATTTAATTCCCCTGCCCTGAACTTGATACGCCATCCTACGATGCGTACCCTGCATACCTTCCGCCTGCCATCCGTCAGCCCAGATGTCTATTTGGCGGAGTCGATCATTGAATGTTGTTGGAGTCACCCGCATCCGGGTACGACTAATATATCTATTAATACTTAGTGTCTGTATGATTACAAGGGAAAGAAAATTAATTACAGTTACATCTCAATAAGGATGAATCAATGGGTTGTCTGCAGCTACGCTGTCACTAAAAGTCGCTGAAGCAGTTTGGTAGTTCAATGACCTCCGAAGTTCCTCCAAACACTTCAGCGAAATGATCTCTTCGTGCACTCACATTTTAAATACTGCATGCTTTTAGGTTCGACGAAGTGCTTGAAGGAAATCCCGGTGTTGAGAACCAGCTGTGGGTGATAAGGGCGATGGTTCGCAGTTGTGATTATTATAAATGCATAATAGGATGTAATTCAAGACATGAATTTGCGTCCAAGACTTTGGTTCTTGTCGCCTTAGGGAAATCTCTTAACCTTTTTCCAAGAAACTTGTCCTCAGACTTTAGGGTTCTTATCTATAATTCTTGGCATCAAGGCAACATTGGTTTTCAAGGTAATTTTAACTCGGTTCTAGACTAATCAAATTTTGAGTGACTATTCCAATTTATACAAGAGTTAGATAATTACACTTGATTATCCAACTCTTCAGTTCAAATTACACTTGATAATTAATACTCTTCGGTTCAAATTTCAATAAATTATTTAAGAATGTCAATGTTTTGGTTTTGAAGATGTTTAATAATTAGTATTATGAACACAAATAATTACTTGAAAACAAATTATTTATTAGCATTTTTAGTATAGTGTCTTTTAGGTTTTGTGGTAGAAAAGTAAAGATATAGACATTTTACTTTGACATGAAAGATCAAAGACTAGTACGAATAAGATAAAAGTTTCATGGGATGAACACATGGTGAGTTAAATGGTACAACATTGTTCAATGTACAAACATTGTAGTTGTATTTTTCTTGTTTGCATTAATTTATATATATTGATATTTATAGTGTTAATTAGATAGCATTTTTTTCCCTTATATTTATTTGTGCATATTGATATTTGTAATGTTTGTTGGATGACAAATTGACAACTCAATTTTTCTATTGTCCAAGTATTATCACTATATTTTGCTTTGATATTTTTAATGTTTGTTAAATAAATATCTTATTGGGTATATTTTTACTGTACATGAAACTCTTATACTATTGGTTGGGCCACTAATACCATATTACAACTCTACTAACAATTGCTGGATAATCAAGTGTAATTGACTAACTCTTTGTGTCCATTGACTTCGAAATTGTAGCACCACTTTAAATTTTAATATGTATTGGTAATTTTCTCTTTAATTGTTTTCAGCCCTATGCATGTTAATATATATTTCAAGTTGTTCATAAGTTGTGCAATGAAATCCTCTGTTCTTGGTTCCACTTGGTAAGCAACGCTAAGTGGTGGTATTCATCAGCATAGTTACAGGGTTCAACATGTGAGGTGATAATGACTCAACACGGATATATATATTGCCAGGGTTGTTGGAATCAAACATTAAAAATAAATAACCTTAAATAATTATATTTGGTTCCCTCTTTTAAATCTTAAAATTTAAATTTAAAGAAATATGTATCTATTATGTTCTTAGTTGCATGTTTACATACGTAAGGTCACTTTAATGGTCCACATTTAATAGTTTATATATATTTTTACATCATTGCTGAGGAAAGTGAGAGTCAGTAAACACATTTAATAGGCTATATATATTTTTACATCATTGCTGAGGAAAGTGAGAGTTGGTTGATGTTTATTGGTGTGTAATCTATTTATTAATTGGGTTTAGCTAGAGTGATTGTGGAATGGAATGCTATTCTCCCTCAAGTTATATTTGATAAGTGACATGTTGAGCTCATAAAAAAAATGTAATCCATATAAATGAGGATCACTTTAAAGAGTGTAGATATAGATGTCTCAAATTTATCATATGTTAATATTGAAAAAACAGAATTAGCATCCATTCCAAAACCTATTTATAATCACATTCGAAGTATATGAAACATAAAGTTGAATATTGCATAATTATAAGTACATTATGCATAGGATAAATTAAAACAACAAAATCAATTATACAAGTGACCATTACATAGATTTGTAGTGGAAACCATTAACACAAACAATGCTCTGTTTTCTTTACAAAAATAGTCTCATGATCAAGTGGAGCACTCAATTGAAGATTAGGGTTTTCCTTCCTTTTTATAGGCTTTTTTCTTTAGTTTGAGTTATTTCTTGGCAATGCCCTCATCCTCCAAGAGTAAGTCTCTAACATGGAAATCATATTTAATAGAAGGGAAGTAATTGCACAACCCATTGGCCATATCTCATCACCATACGAGTGTGGGTGCCAAGAAAATAACCAATTGTTAACCCTCATCACCATGAAGGTGCATTGAAGTTGGGGAGCTACTAAAATACAACATTGAAGTGCCTTTTTCCTTCTCCTATTTTATGCAAGGTGGGGATGGCGTGAGGGGCTCGGCGGGTAGGGCGGTTAGGGTGAGGGCCAAGTAGGGCGAGGGGGGCGTGAGGGGGTGCA